>JARYGA010016028.1:0-15566 GCA_030545235.1 Helianthus tuberosus
AGAAACTTCGTGAAGAAAACTAGAAAGGGCAATTGGGACAAGGTTGATGGTGAGATTGGCTGGAACAAGGCAAGGCTTCAGTGTTACAAATGCCATGAGCCTGGGCATTATGCTAGAGAGTGCAAACAGCCAAAGAGGGAAAGAACTGATCCAAATGTCACTGTCACTGTTAGTTCAGCAGCTCGACCAGCTCCAAATGTTGTTTCAACTTCAAACATTACTGTTACTCGTCCCACTCAGAGTTCAGCCTCAAACACTGTTCCTAGAACTCAAGTTGCTGAACCAATTGGAGCTACTGGAAATGCATTGGTGATTCAGGAAGGAGGGGGGCTCGACTGGAGTCAACAGATGAACGATCTGCAGATTACCACAGACACCTTGTACCAACAGAATCAAGCTCTCGTGGCAGAAATTAAAGAAGATGCTGATTCGGCTGCTGAAGATGCTGAGGAAATGATTTATCATGCTCTCATGGCTCAAATGAATGACTACACTCCTTCTGAGGCTGAGGAACGGCTATGGAGGGCTGTCATTCAACTTTGGGTCATTGACAGTGGCTGTTCTAGACATATGACTGGCGATATATATCTCAACTTTCTGATCTTGAAGAATTTAATGGAGGATATGTTGCGTTTGCGGGTGGCGAGAAAGGAAAAATCACATAAAGAGGCACAGTCAAGAATGGCGATCTCTGTTTCAAAGATGTCAACTACGTTCCTGAGTTGAAGCATAGTCTACTAAGTGTTGCTCAAATATGCGACAACGGTTACTCAACTCATTTTACTGATAAACACTGTCTTATTCTGAAACCAGGAATGGTCATTCCTGATGAATGGATTTTATTGAAATCTGAACGAAAAGGCAACGCTTGTGTCATTGACATGAATAAACCTCCCACTGAAGGTGTTGCCTGTTTGTTTACCAAAATCTCTGAGCACAATGCTATGCTATGGCATCGTCGTTTGGGACATTCCAATGTAAAAAATCTAAACCGTCTTGCAAAAAAGGGGTTGGTAAGGGGTCTACCTGTAAAAGACTTCATAACTTTTGAAAAATGTGTTTCTTGTGCAAAGGGTAAACAGCATCGAAAACCACACTTTCCCAAAATTGTAAACACTATTAACAGTGTAATGCAACTTCTTCACATGGATCTTTTTGGTCCAGTGAATGTGCTCAGTCTGTCTGGAAAGTCTTACTATCTCGTAATTACTGATGATTACTCACGTTTTACTTGGGTTTTCTTCTTAGTTAACAAAAGTGAGACTGCAGAATTAGTCAAGAGATTCATAATTTTTATGGAGAATCAGACTGGCAAGACAGTGAAAGGGATTCGAAGCGACAATGGAACCGAATTCAAGAATGCTGAGTTGAATTTCTTTTGTGCTGAAAGGGGAATCGCTCGACAGTACAGTGCTGCTAGAACTCCTCAGCAAAATGGAGTTGCTGAAAGAAGGAATAGAACTCTCATAGAAGCAGCTCGAACTATGCTTTGTGATTAGAAACTTCCAGTTTTCTTCTGGGAAGAGGCCATTAACACTGCATGCTACGTTCAAAACAAAGTTGTTATCAACAAAGCTCGCATGAAGACGCCCCATGAAGTGATGTTTGGCGAGAAACCATACGTGGGACATTTTAGAGCTTTCGTTTGTCCATGTACTCTACTGCACCTGGAATCTATACCAAAGTTTGACGCTAGGGGAGATGAATGCTATTTCATTGGATATGCTGGGAAGGCCGCTCATGAAAATAAGACGGCATACAGAGTGTATAACAAGAAGACTAGACAAATCATTGAGTCTTATAATGTGCGGTGGCTTGAAGAAAATCAGACAGACGTTGGAAATGGGCCATTTACTCTTTATAATTATGCCTATTTATTCAAATCGTTTGATATTCTTGATGATCCTCTCATTGGTCATGCAGGTACTTCTGGTACAACTAACGCTGATTCTCGACCCTCAATTATTCCACATAATGCTGAAGAAGAGGGGGATGTTGATTTGAGGGGGATTCTACAGCTGTGGGGGATCACACACCTGCAGTTTCATCTACAACATCTACTCCTGAGATTCAAGTGGCTCCGGACTATACCGACATTCTCAATGCTGGAGGGGAGGAGTTGGACTCATCTGATGAGGAGGACGCTCCCATGGATCAAAATGATTTGTTTGATGGTCCCATTCCTGAAGAGTTTGTCGCAAATGGTACAGAAGAGGAGCAAGTTTCTGACCAAACTGAGTCAGTAGCAGTTGATCATTTAACGAATGTATCTTCAGCTGGAACTGCACCAGAAGTTGCTATTTCTGCTAGTGTCCAGCGTGATCATCCCATCGAAAATGTGATTGGACCAGTCGAGGCGGGAGTGTTGACTAGAAGTTAGTAAGTAGTTATCAACAACTATCTGTTTTCATGCTTCATCTCTCAAATCGAGCCAAAGACAACTGATGCGGCTCTTTTGGAACCAAGCTGAGTAGATGCGATGCAGGATGAGTTGAATCAGTTTGAGAAACTGAAAGTATGGAAGTTAGTTACTCTACCTGCTGGAAAGAAGTCACTCGGAACTAGATGGGTCTATTGCAACAAGAGAGACGATAGCGGAGTGATTGTCAGAAACAAAGCAAGACTGGTCATCCAAGGGTTTAGACAGATAGAAGGCCTTGACTACGATGAAGTGTATGCTCCTGTGGCTCGATTGGAGGCAATCAGAATCTTTCTGGCATATGCCTCCTACATGGGATTCAAGGTCTATCAAATGGATGTCAAGACGGCGTTTCTATACGGCAAAGTAAAAGAAGAAATCTATGTGTCACAGCCACCGGGCTTTGTGAACAAACAGTGTCCCCGTCATGTGTAAAGCTTGATAAGGCTTTGTATGGGTTACACCAGGCTCCTCGTGCTTGGTATGCTACTCTGACAGAGCATCTGCTCACTCATGGTTACACTCGGGGTGTGATTGATCAGACACTATTCATTCGAAAAGTAGGAGAGGATCAAATCTTGGTGCAGATCTATGTGGACGACATCATCTTCGGATCCACTAGTGACGCGTTGTGCAAGGAGTTTGAAGAAGTTATGAAGAAGCAATTTGAAATGAGTGCATTGGGAGAAATGAATTTCTTTTTGGGTCTGCAGATTCGACAAGATTCCAAAGGAATTCTCATTCATCAAGGAAAATATGTCGATGATATTCTTGCAAAATTCAAACTTCAAGATGTCAAACCTGCAAACACTCCTATAGCAGAAAGACCAGTACTGACAGAAGATACAGAAGGGGAAGCCGTTGATGCTACACTGTACCGGTCGATGATTGGTTCGTTGATGTATTTGACAGCCAGTAGACCAGATGTCATGTTTGCTGTGTGTCAGTGTGCTCGCTATCAGGCCGCTCCTAAACTTTCTCATTTAAAAGTTGTTCAGAGAATCTTTAGATATCTTAAGGGCAGGCCTCGGCTTGGACTTTTGTATCGAAAAGAGTCTCCATTTGATCTGTGTGCTTTTTCTGACAGCAATTTTGGAGGTACTGGTCAAGACATGAAATCTACGTCAGCTGGATGCCAGTTTCTGGGGGATCGCCTCATTTCCTGGCAATGCAAGAAGCAGCAAACTGTCTCATTATCTACTGCAGAAGCGGAATATGTGGCTGCTTCAGCCTGCTGCTCACAGGTTATCTGGATTCAACACCAGCTGGTGGACTACGGTTTGAATTTCTCTCAAACTCCTATTTATTGTGACAATGATGCAGCTATCCAAATAGTGAAAAATCCGGTGTATTTTTCAAAAACCAAGCACATTGCCATAAAAATTCACTTTATTCGTGATTCTTTCAACCAGGGTTTAATTAAAATGCAACAAATTCATACTGACGACAATGTCGCAGACATTTTTACAAAACCGGTTGATAAAGCACGTTTTCTTGCTCTTCTCGAACTTCTCAAAATGGTCGAATTTGAGGATTGACCGCGGTCACACAAAAATATTTTTCTTCGTTTCTGTAAATTTGTTTCTTAAAATAACGTTTCTTTCATTTTAAGCAAAAATTTAGGGGGATGTAGTCTCAGAAAAATACAAAAACATTGAAAAATCAGAAAAATACAAAAACATTGAAAAAATTAGAAAAATACAAAAATAGTTCTTTGCTTTTGCCATGCCTTGGCTACAAACCGGGAAATGAAATAATTTCACTATGTGGATTAAGGCTGACTCATGTAAGACCAATATTGAAATGGTCTGACTCCAGAGTGATATGCTGGTAGGCTTTATCCTGATGGCTGGGCTCTTTGACTGGTACTGCTTAGAACACTAAATCTATTCTATGACCTCAGGAAAGATCGTTCACTTGGAATTAGAGCATAGCTATTTGAATGCGTGTGTGATGTCCCGATACACACAATTTCGTTCTAGTTCTGAAATCTTTTCTAAACAACTCGTGTACCTCCTCTGCTGCATCCAGATATATGCTGACCTGGAGGTGCTAGGCAACGTCAGCTTCTGCTGCATCCAGATACATGCTGACCTAGCTGTACGTTGTCACGCTGTGGATCAAATACACCCGAAAGAGGCCCTCTAGTGCCCAAAAGAAACCCAAAAATAAAAACCTATATCAAACTGAGAAAATCTCATTTGATTTGTATATTATATCAATCTCCGCTGATCCATTCTGTTCTTTTCTCAACCCAGTCCAGTCAAGGTTTCAGAACTATAGAATGGGCTTGTGAAACATGTGGTAGGGAAACTACTCGTTTGATAGCCTGTTCAACTTTAAAATTCTGGGATTTGATCGTGATTGATTTGAGTGTTCATATAATTTAAAATGAAAACATGATAAATAAGTCGCAGTCAGTTATTTGATAAAGGCCTAGGGAGATAAGTTTAAGGGGACAAACATACTGGCAATCGCTCGGATCTACCAGAGTAAATTAGTGTTGATAAGTGTAGTCTAGCCCGAAACTCTGTGATTTGATCCCGTAAGAAAAGTGCATGCAAAAATGGTGTGTAAGATATGGTGTTGCTGTATATATTTCGCATTATTTCTATTACTTATTTATATATTTATTCGTGTGTAAATTTTTGTCATTGGTTTAAATTTTATAAAATCTTGTGGCCGTGTTGTCATGAATCGAAGGAGACCGAATTTTCATACAATATCTTTGCAGAATTTTCTATCCTCGGGATTTGAGCCCACAAAATCTAAACACTTTTCATGATCTCTAATCGGTAAACAAAAGGGTATTCTAGATGACGGCTGGGCCCACCGCAGACTTGGTGGGCCCTTAGTTGAAAAACCATTATAATTAGGCATTGGGTTTTGTGCGATTAATTGGGGATATTATCACATTATCGAGTTTGAAAAATTACTGTTTTCTCAAAACCTTCACAAGCTCCGATCGCACAAGTCATCTTGTATCTTCATCATTTTCTGCAATCATGTCTGTTCAGAAAGAAAACTCAAAAGATGCAGGAAAGAAAGCTAAAGGTCTGCATGTTCCAGGATGGGAGAAAACCATGAATATTGCTTGTTATTTATCAGATCCTCCAAAGGGATTTGAGACGTACAAGTCATTGATAGTGGGACTAAACACTTGCAGACTGGCTCATTCTCTTCGGGAGAACCCAATCATTCGTGAAGACTGGATTAAAGACTTCTGGGATAATGCAACGGCAAAGAAAGGTGATTCAGTGATCAAGTCAAAGGCTCGAGGTACAGAAGTTTCGATCAGTGAACAAGACATACGAGATGTATTGCTATTCGGAGATGCAGCTGATGATTCGATAGAGTATTCGAAGGAGAAGGTTATGGACGTTTTGATCAAAATGAGCTACGAGGGAGCGATTCCTCCTCCCACAATCAAGAAGTTGTTGCATCCATACTGGAGACTTCTGGCTCATATCTATCTAGTGTGCATAAGGGGAAATAAGAGTGGTCTTGATAAACTGACGTTGAAGCAAACTTCTGCAATGGTTTCAGTAGTTGAAGGGTGGAAGTATAACTACTCCAAAATTGTTTTTGACGATATGTTTGCAAATGTAAAGACACTGAATGAGAAGTACTGGTATAAATTCCCAAGATTTATTCAGATGATCTTAGAGAAGAAGTATCCTAAATTGTCAGTCACTGTGAAAACCTATGATGCCAAGATGATGAATCATTTGGTGTTTACTTGGATAAATCAGAAGTCTAGAGATAATGTTGGGGTTAAGTATGAGAACAAGCGCGCATTAACAAAATTTGGAATTTTTGCTGAGATTCAAGAAGCAGCGCCAACTCAGATCAATGCTATTGTGGCTGAGGAGCATGATGTAGAGATAATTGAACCTCCTGTTGGTGCTCAAGAGCCAATTGAGAATGTAGATTTGACTGGTATTGAAAGTGAAGAAGATGTTGGAGATGACAGGATGATTGAAGATGAAGAAGAAGAGGAACATGTTGATGAAAGTGAAACAGAGACAGAGATAATGGATAAAGGCCTTACTGTAGAAACTGAAGAGATCAGTGAACCAGGTTACGTGAGCCCTCCTCATGATGAACCTGTGTCTACTACTGAAGCTACCATTGTTGATCGTTCTTTAGAAGAACCTGCCGCTGATCTTCCTCCTAGGCAATGAAGTAGAAGGGATCCTAGGCTCAGCGGTGAAGTAAATGTTCAAACAATCTCAGAGACAACCAACCCCATTGGTGACACACAGCCCAGAGTTAACTACATTCCCACCGAGTTGAGCCCATCAATAATTGATTTCATAACCAATGAGAGAGCTGCCATGTATGTACCTGTTCCTAAACCAGGTGAAGGTTCAAGCAGTGGTCCATCAGATGCAGATACTGTTAAAGCTGCTGAATTGCTACAAGCTGCTGTTGTTCAAGCTAAAGCGGCAGCTAAATCAAAACAAGTTGAAACTCCTGAGATGGCTGCTAATGCTGAAAGTTTAGATAGTGAGGGTTTATTTGAGGAAAATGAGACAACAATCCTGATGCGGAGGATTTCTACTCTTGAAGAAGACAAGATTTTCAAAGATGCTCAGATTGCCAGTTTAATGTAAGAGTTGGTGGTTAAGAATCAGAAGATCGATGAATTGGAGACTAACCTGGGAGAGCTTGGTGCTGTAGTAATGGATATAAAGCAGAAACTGCAAGGAAAATTTCCTAAAGAGTTTGCTGATCCTCCAAAAGAGTCAACTGCTGAAGAGAGAGAGAGCAGCAGAGGAAAGAGCACGAAGATGCTATGAACATGTATTATGAAAGCACTCCTCGTACAGTGAATCAGAAACCGAGAAAGAGAATGGTGGTTATGAGGAATGTGGGAGCTGAACGGAACTTGCAGTTTGGTGATCAACCTGATCGATATGTAATTACTACTGAAAAAAGCAAGAAGGGCAATAGATCGGGTATTAAAAGTTGGGCATACAACGATGAGAAAGGAATGTTTATCGTACTGAGAAAGAATAATGAAGTGGAGTATTACGAAAATTCTGCAGATTTCAACTCCTGGACTGCAGTTGATTTGAGAGAATTGAGCAATGCTGGATTTCATGATCAGAGATATGAAATTAGTTGAGTCAACTATTGAAGAAGATGCTGAAGTGTTAGATCCTGCAACAGGAAAGCCTTACAAGGACTGTGAAGTGGCCTGCAACTAAACAGGCGAATACAGTGCCACTGCTAAAGGAACTTCCTGACGATTCTCTGAAAAATTTTCAATTTTGGATGTATGATCCAATATCTGGTCAAGCAGTGATTGTGTGTGATGATACAGAGTACAGGTTCATTGATACTAGAGACTTGATGTGTTTTGGTGAAAAGGACATCAATCTTCTAGCAAAATCACAAATTCAGAGTGATCCTCAGTACGAGGTGTGTGCCAAGAGTTGGACTGGAGTTGTGGCCCAGATTATGAATTTCAAGTTGTGGTCAGGGCAGCGTACGAGAGTTGAGACACAGCTATTTGGACCATATGTTGGGAAGAAATATACCGATTTTGCCTGAGCTACAAAAGAAACAAAAGGAACAAGCTAAGAAGCAGAAGAGGAGGCAGCAGTGAAGCTGAAGACGCCAAGCCAACACAAACCTAGGGGGGAATATTGTAAGGGTATTAACTAGTATAGGTTTGCGTCTGTCTTGGGCTATCTAGTCTGTTTTGGGGTCGATATGTATAGTGGGCTTGTTTGGCTGTTTTAGTGTCTATGGGGTATGGGCTTGGCCCAATGTACATGGATCTCCTTTGCTTGTATAAATAGGGGAGTCCTTAGTCATTTTGAGGTTGTTGATTCACTAGCAAACTTGTGCCCTTTGTGTGTTTTGAGTACCAGACGATTCTAGGAATCGTGTGCTCTTGTTCTTGAATCAATATACTTTGTGTTTCAATCTTCGACATCTTACTTGTATTTCCGCTACTTGTTTGGTGTTTGATATTCGATTGTATTGTTCCTGGACTTACAAACTCGTTAAGTTGAAAAGTTTGCAGTTTGACCGAGACGGTATGATTACGTGTTAAACAATGGAACCTCATCAAGCCCGACTCTTTCGATCGGGCGGGAATTACCCCATTCGATACGAACCAGCTGTTCATGACGATGTTTCGTGTTCAACCCGTGAATAGGTCGTCTCTTCGTTAGAAATCCATTCTCAGCCCGAGTCCACACTAGAGTATGAGTAGAGAACCCGAACGAGTCTAGAATCTAATAATTTTGAGTGAGAAGAATTGAAAGAAATGGAAAAGTGTAAAAGAGTTGAAAGAAACAGATCAAATAACATGAAATCAGTGTAAAATCATGTAGAAATCTGTTAGATTCGAACCATTCTTGCTGAAATGAAGTCATTCTCCGAAGTTCATAAGAACTTCATGATGACGTCACTTAGAACAGCCCAATTCAGGTGGATTTCATGGTGGAAATTCAAGATTTGTTGGTGAAATTGATGGAGAAGTGCGTGTAGATCAAGAAAGTACAAGGATTAAGGTGAAAACTTACAAGAATCGCGAGGAATCGAGAGAAAATAAGCCTGAGAAGTCGAAGGGTCGGAGGAGAGCTATCACATCATGAACAGTGATGTGACAGGTGCTATTTATAGGCAAGAGAGGAGAAAGTGAGGCGGTGTGCATTTGGATCGGAGGGCCTTTCGATCGGAAGGTCTTTCGATCGGATGGTCATCCAGTCGGATGACCATTCGATCGAAGGGTCCTTCGATCGGACGGCGCGTTGCGAGTTAGTTTCCGATTTCTGTTTCTTGTGTTGAGCGTTGCGATGCGTTCAAGCGAGTTGCGAGTAAGCGATGCGATAGTATTAAACAATAGTTACATAAATAACATAACTAACACCTAAAGTCATACAAGTAAGTAAATTCACATCCCGAGTTCGCGATGAGATTGCGTTGCGATAGAGTTGCGATTGCGTTTTCGAATAACATCCCCATAACATAAATAAAGCACACACAAGCAACACATAATAGCACACACACATATATAAAACAATATCAAACACTAATAACTGCGATTCGGGGTTGCGTTGAGATAGCGTTAAGTAGAATTAGCGTTTAATTAACTTTATCGCATTGTTACTTCCTATATTCCAAGATCATAATACAATTTAAAGCTATTAACATACATCGATTACCTAGTCGGAGAGTACAAGTAATAATTATGCAAGAAAGGACAGATCTAATTAGCAATCTTTTCTTCCTTTGACTTTGACTTTGACTTGTACTTTGACTTCAAAAGTCGGGCTGTTACAGTGGTTGTATTTGCTTTTGAAACATGAGGTATCTCTAAATTTTCATTAGCAGATGCCCCTTGTTCTTGGTTCTGGGGACTTCCCTCTGCATCAGTGGTTACCTTAGTGATCACACCAGTGATTAACTTGAACTCACCAGTGGATAACTTGGTAGACACAGCAGTTGTTGCCTTCAAGGGAGTCTGACTGATGAAACTACTGTCCAAATGTAGATCAGTGGATTTGACATTTGTAGTAGCTGCTCCACTTGAAATACAATCAAGAATTTCATGAAATTCAAGAGGTGTAGCCTCCTCAACTATTTCTGGGTTAGCTAATTGAACAGGTTCAGACATAGCTATTGTTGAAGTTAAACTCTTAGTAATGTGTTCGTGGAAGGGGCTGCTATGAGTTTGAATGTCAATAGCCTGAAGCAGTGTTACAAACTTTGGTGGAATAGAAGATGAAGGGATTGCTGTGGAAAGAGACATTGCCCCAGGAGAAGGGTTTTTAAGCATACTCTCAAATGAGGGTATGACATCATATTGTGGTGTCCCTGTAAATATAACATGTTCCTTTTGTGAGGAATCATGAGGAGTTTGGTTTAAGGGTTGAGATCTTTCCGCATGTTGTGAGGAAGTAGCAACAGTGGTTTCTAGTGACATTTGTTTTGTCACAGGGTTAACCTCTGGGATCTCATCTTTCAGAGGACCCGTTTTTGTGGTTTCGGTGGGCTTTTTGGATTTTGTTGGTGGGGGTTTCACAACAGTGGTTGTAGTGCTGTGATCACCAAGGGGAGTGGGCTCAGCAACAGAGGTTTGAGGAGCAGTTGTGGACTCATTTAAAATTTGCTCATTCCTCTCTGCTTGTGTTTTGGAAACATATGACTCTTTAGCCATAAGGCGAGTAAAAGTTTCAGATGTTAGACAATTCATTTTAAAAGTTGTACCTTTTTCAAAAGCTTTTTGAGAAACATGTTTTTGCAGGTAGTAGCTTAATAGTCTAGGAAACATAAAAAACAACAGTTTTCCCGTTTTTAATGTTTTTCAAATTTGTAACCAAGTCAGCAAACAGTGATTGGGAGTAGTTAAAATCAGTATTTGTCAAAATTGCATAACCCAAGGACGGAATTTTCCAAGGTATTTCATTAAAAGAAGTAGTTTTATTTGAGAGACAGGTTAAGAGAGTATGGAATAGGAATTTCATTGGTGGTGGAAAATTTTCCTTAAACATAGTTGCCCTATTCAACTATCCATCATATCCCCTCTCAATCAACTCTGTTTGAATCTCATTTTTCGGGAAAGATGTCTTATCTGCCAAGTCGTTTACCCCAAATGTTGTTGATATGGTAGTGGCGGTAATCGCAACCGATTCACCTCCGACTTTTGAAGTTATACCGAATGGCTCATTGTTTTGTTCTTCAATATTCTCATTTGCCCAGAAATCGCGAAGTGTTTCTTGGTAAATGGGTGCATCGGCAGTAAGAATGGCCTTATATTTGGATGATGTAAGAACATCAATCATTGAATGATAAAGAGTATTTTTCTCGGTTTTCTCAAAAATAGCCAGGTAGTTATGGTGCTTTTTCATTGTCAGAGCCATGATTGGAATTGAAACTTGCAAGAGGTTCACAAAGAAGTGTTGAAGAAGAAGGTGGAAACCGCTTTGATGAATTTTAAATTCGAGACGACAGTAAAACCTCTGTTTGGGGATAAAACAGGGTTTTATAAAGTGAAAAAGTGAATGCTGACGTGTCAGAAGTTACAAAGATCTGATGGCTAACATCTGTCCACGTCAGAACCTCTGTTGTGATAATGGATGACAGTTGTTTGGAAACCACTGTTGGGCAACAACAAATGTTAGGCAACAGTGGCAAGTCAACAGTGATTAGATTAAATAGAACCTATGATAATAGACAATACCCTTCAGTAGTGGATGAATTTTTAGTCAAACAGAGGTTTGGAAAATAGTAGTTTTCAACAGACTTTAATATAAACATATAAATTCATATTAAAAAATATAAATTAAATATCATTAGCCATTTAAAAACAGCAGACATTTAATGCAAAACATTTCAAAAATAAATTTTAATGGGAAAACTATAAAATTAAATATCAAGAAACCGAAAGGACAAATTTTAAACCTCTGGCATAAAAAAATAATAAAAAAAACCTCTTCATTTAAACACCAACAATACTCTACATGGCAAACACATGCTTCTACCACTTCATCGGACACAGATATTGGAAACCTCTGTTGGGCAACAATAGATGTTCTGAATAGTGGTAAATTAACAGTCGCTAGGATAAACAGAACTTATGTAAATAGACAATACATTTCAGCAGTGGATGAATTTTTTTCCAAACAGAGGTTGATTCAAAACATCAACAAATACTATAAAAGACTGATGATTAGTTTGATTCTAAAAATCAACAAATGTCTTTTAACAACCTGTCCTCTCAAAAAACAATGCTCAAAATCTATAACACCAGACAATACTCTACAGATAAAATCTTATGCATGAATACATGTATATGGGCAGAGTTTTGATGTCATTATTTTAAATAGATTTTAAAGTGATATTATATATTAAGACTTATGATGCAATAATGACATAAGAAAAGCATTGTCGGACAGCCTCTATGGCTGCCACATCATCTTTTCTTATGTCACCGGAATTTTTAGAGAAATAGAGGTTTGGAAAACAGTTGTTTTCAACAAACTTTTAAGGATTTTTCAAAATATTTCAAAAATAGCTATTTTTTTAAGAATGGACTTTTGATGTTCTGAAGACATTTTATAAAGATCTGATGGCTAACATCTGCCCACTTTAGAAACTCTGTTGTGATAATGGATGACAGTTGTTTGGAAACCTCTGTTGGGCAACAACAGATGTTGGCAACAATAGCAAGTCAACAGTCGTTAGATAAAACAGAACTTATGAGAACAGACAATACCTTTCAGTAGTGGATGAATTTTTAACCAAACAGATGTTTCAAAAACAGTTGTTTTCAACAGACTTTTAAGGATTTTGACAAATTTTTAAAAAATAGCTATTTTTTAAGAATGGACTTTTGATGTTCTGAAGACATTATAATGCTTTCATCATCAGCAGACGATGATTTAAAGCAGTTGTTCTCTTTTGGCAAACTTTAGCTTTGACAGACCTTTATAGTAGCAGATATCGACTCAAACAACTGTTCATGCTAAAATTAGTAAAAATAAAATGCTCCACAAAGATTAATAGAATTAAAATTTATTTATGACACTAAAAGATCAACAATTAGATCGAGTACTGAACAACGAAACTTTAAAATCTAACATATACTCCAAGAAATTTAAGAATCTAACAGCAAGAATTAAGAAATTTTAGCTTCAACTCCATCGAGTACTGAACTTCTCTGTTTATATCTTTGAGCATCGCCATGAACTCCAAGTCGCTATCACCGCACTCTATATTACTGACAACACAAAGGTCACGTACGGAAGTTGAAGGCATCGCCATCAGGTGTCTGGACACCTGGTGTCTCGTGAACAGACCAAGATGCAGTCCATCAAAACACCTCTTCAGCTCTTGAAAAGTAGCCTTATCCTCATATACTTGATCCTCAACTTGCTTGATAAAGCGCTGCTTTAAATCACCAGAGTCTGCAGAAGTGTATGATGACATTTTAAGTTATATATTTCTTGAATTCTGATGTGAAAGAAGGATATGTTGGTAGTAAAACGTGATGAAAAACAGGGGAACTGACAATGATATTATATAGTGAAATAGCTAACAGCCCAAAGGTCAGACTTAATTTCACTGTACCCTTAAACTAATCTAGGAGGCAAAAACGTGTACATTTAATATAAACATATAAATTCATATTTAAAAACAGCAGCCATTTAATGCAAAACCTTTCTAAAAATAAGTTTTCATGGGAAAACTAAAAAATTAAATATCAAGAGAACGAAAGGACAAATTTTAAACCATTAACCTCTTCATTTACCATAAAAATGCATTTTAAACACTATAAAAGACTGATGATTAGTTTGATTCAAAACATCAACAATTCTCTTTTAAAAACCTGTCCTCTCAGAAATCAAATCAAAATCTGCAACACCAACAAAACTCTACATAGCAAACCCATGCTTCTACCACTCGCCGGACACAAACGATATTGAAATGCAATTCTCTAGATGGTCGCTGGAAGAAAACTGAGCTGATGAAGAACTAATATATAAAATCGACATCATCAGTGATAATAAATACAAGAAGACTTGGAGCAGCATCGGATTGCTTCATGAAGTCCTCCACTCTCCTACATCAGACTTCAACAACAGTGAAGAAGAATTTCCCACTGCTCGCTCGAAAAAAACAAAGCTAAAATATATCAACACTTTAAAATAAAAATTATCAACATTATCAACAGTTTAAAAGAATCCACAAACCTAAAATAACCCACAGCTGATTGTATGCAGTTCAAACAACTCTGATTAGGCTAAAATATAAAACGAGAATTAGAGTAGATCAGTTCAAAATTTAAAATTCAAAATTTAAAATTCAAAATTACAGAAAAAAAAAATATCAACATTATCAACAGCTTAAAAGAATCCACAAACCTAAAATAACCCACAGCTGATTGTATGCAGTTCAAACAACTCTGATTAGGCTAAAATATAAAGCGAGAATTAGAGTAGATCAGTTCAAAATTTAAAATTCAAAATTTAAAATTCAAAATTACAGAAAAAAACATACTCTCGGCGATGTTGCAATAATGATGTTGGAAGAATTATGTGAAATATAAAAAGCTGTAATCGGAGATGAACCGACTGAATATGGAAATTCTGCATTTGAGAGAGATAGAGAGATTGCTCGTGGATATGAGTGAGAGATAAATTGAAATTTGAATGTGGAGTCAGAATCAGTTGTGTTATATATGTATACGTGTGTGGTTTGAATTTTGAATCTGGAGCCAGAATTTTGAATCTAGGCAGAGATTTTGATGACAAAGGTTTCAATTTCTTATCCATTAATACATGTATATGGGCAGAGGTTTGAGATCAGTGGTTTAAATAGATTTTATATATTAGGCTTTATGATGTAGTAATGACATAAGAAAAACCTTGTTGGACAGCCTCTATGGCTGCCACCTCAGTTTTTCTTATGTCACTTGTTTTTCTCCTTTTATAGATGTTTTGGTCAAAAATTACCGAAGCAATTAAGTGATCAAATTAGTTTTGTGAGGTAGTGTGCTAGTAATACTTTGTGAAAAATATGTTGGTTTGTTAGTTTGCAAAAACAGTTTCAGGATATAGTTCGAGGACATCAGACTATATCAATAATCAAACAATGAGCAAAAATGTAAAGGTTGACACGTGATGTACGAGGAAAGCCCTTGATTAATCTAGATCTCCGGCGTGAAACCTCGGGAGCTGACAATCGTCGGCTGCCTTGTTCTTCTTATTACTTGAATAACAGGATACAGTACAGGATATGATACGGATCAACTAAGTGTTACAATGCGGTTCGAGTACAAGTGTGAGTGTTTGTGAGTGTTTGCAGCTAGTAGAGAGCAAGAGTGTTCAAGAAATTGTGTGTGTCCTATTTGATCCGATCATTCCTTTATATAGTAAAAGAAATAACTAACTATGCTAAAAATCCAGGATATTATGCTAAAAATCCGGGATACTGAGATTATTTCCTTTCTAAACGTTGTAAGGCTGTTTCAACTCGTTTTCCACGCGCATACCAACTATAACTCCGGGATTTAAGCTCCTATAACCGTTACAACATTAATAGCATTGACCAATCATCCATAACTCCTATAAAATACGCCTTTCTTCAATGCTGACCGTTACAAGAGCTATTCTTCCGCCATCAA
>JARYGA010016029.1:0-26207 GCA_030545235.1 Helianthus tuberosus
ATCAGTTATTCTCTGAAAAGAAAGAATTTGATATTGAAAGAGCTTTTAACTCCAAAGTCCATAACATTTTTGGAAAAATGGTTGACAGGAAGGTCAAAGGAGTGAAGGAGTTTTACGAGAAGAAGACGAAGAAAGATAAAGTTGAACCATCCCTGGTTTGTGACTGGGATGGTACATATTACGAACAGTAAGTCTCTATACTTGCCGGAGCTCCCAGGTTGGTAAGAGTGGAGCAGGTATCGGCATTCATCTTTCTTGGTTGGTAATTTTACAAGTGGTAAAGATGGTAAATCTACAGGAGGTATCTTTAAATTGTTATATTTTTCAAGTGGTTATGGTTGGTGAAGTGAACATACAAGTGGTTGATGAAGGTTTTCACTTACATGTGGTAAATCAAGGACATTAAGTTGTACTTGTTTTTCCTACAAGTGGTTAATCAAGGTCATTAGGTTGAACTTGATTGGACCATTCTTAAAAGTGGTATTTGAAAGACAGTGTGATGAACCAAACCCCTAACCTACAAATGGTAAAATCAATCAACAAAACTTATTTTCCAGAAAAACCATTTGATTAAAACAAACTTAAGTGTTTTTGAAATCAGTGGGAAAATAGTTTGTTGTGAGGGGGAGTTCTGATTGTTTATGCCAAGTGAATGGCGATTTGAAGTGATTCGATATCAGTTGTCATTTCTTTGTATAGTTTATTTTCAAATTTCCTAAAATGTGTTTGTATTTTAGGGGGAGTAAGAAATTTTAGAAAATCCAAAAACATTTGAAAATTTGAAAAGGACAAAAACATGATAAAATGAAAAATGAGTTTTTGTGTCAAAGAAGAGGAAATGATAGTACATCAGTGGACTATCACAACATGCTAAAGAAATGGAAAGTTAAAAAGTGATAAACAGTCTCACTGATGATGTGCCAGTAGGTTTTTGCACATTTAGTAGATTGTGACGAGATATAAACCTAAATTCAAACTTGCTTATATCGTGGGGAAACATCTCTCGGATATATGGGTAACCCCCGAAATCTTGTTTGAAAGGTCCCTCTTTCTGAGATACTAGGTCTTTATGCTCAGTGATATCTGGGGTATTATCCCGGGACTTCTGATTTTGCGGAAGCAATGGCCTAGTCCCCGGAGAATACTTTCTACTTGCTTGAAATATAGCGCCGCCCTCAGTAAAAATGATGAAACAATAAAATTGATAATCATTACTGTTGTAAAAAAAGATCCTCTAAAGGGGACCCACCCAAGTCGAACCGTCATCTCTCTGCTGAACGGAAGTTCTGACCTGAGCTCTCACGGTTTCGTACTGTTTCATAATTTATTCCCTTACAGATATCATCTGTGGTATATTCACCTGTAAGACTGAATATTGGGATCTGGATACGGGAGTATATTCTAAGGTGGGACACGCGATTGAGTTTAAGTGCTTAAGACATTAACATCGTATCTCGAATCAGTTGAACTTTGTGTGAAAATTTAAATGGATCAATATACTGACAATCTAAGTGAATCGTTTAGAACTTAAAATGTATAAAGCTTAACGGTGTTGGTGATTAGTCTCAGAAATTGATATGATCCTCTTACATAAACTCTCAAAAATATTGTCTGTAAATATTTCTTTACTGCATTTCATTGTTCTAAAAATCCAAAAAGATTTTCGGTGTGTTTTAGCATAAATTTTGTAAAAGTCAAAAAGATTTTCGACAACTGGTGTTGGAGAACTGATTTTCAAAATTCCGAATGCTAAACATGACGACAACTGGGTTGGGAGAGAGTTGAGTATTTAGTGAGGGGGGAGTGTGTATCCAAATGAGAAAAGTTTTTGAAATGAAAATGATATTCCTGCAAGTGGTTCATAAGAAATTTTAAATGTAAAATCATTCTTTGAAGTATATTTACAAGTGGTAAACAAAGAATAAATTTGTAAATTGTTAAAATTGTGAAATTTATTTTTGGGTAGAGTTTTTGTGCAGGTTAGAGCCAGGAATTGATTCTGAACCGGTAAACATTTGAAAGAGTCAGGTTGCGATCCTAAATTTGTGGAAAATGTGAGCCAGGTTTCGATTCTGGAACTGCTGATGCTGATGAATTTAAGGAATAAAGAGACCTGATCAAGAGAATTAGAAAGCTCGAGAGCCAGACTCTGATCCTGAAGAAAATCAACATTCGAGGGAGAGTTTATTTGTTGATAGAGTAGAGAAGAGAGAGATTGAGGATACTTACAGTGTTAGACATTTCGAAGAGTTCGAGAGGACTGATAAAGATTGAATATGCGAAGACTCGACACTGAAGATTCATCAACATTCGAGGGGGAGTCTGTTAGTGCATGCGTCTGTCGACTTCGTCTTGTATCGAGTCTTGTGCTTAGAATGTTAGATCAGTGCACACATTTCAAGATATTGTAATTTCGCTTAAAAGGGAGTAATTCCGATTGAAAGTGTCTTATGCAGTTTCAAGCAAAATCACTTAGTTTAATTTCGCTTGAAATGTACGTTGACACATTCAAGCGAAATCAAGACCCTATATATATGTGTCCAAGCGAAATCATTTGTAACTATTCCGGTCAGAGCAACGAAGTGCTGCCGAAGTGTCGTCTCGCTGTAAAATGTCATCTAATCAATAATACGATAGCTTAAAGTGTATATCTAGCTGAATTGACCTCAGAATGTCCGTTTCCGCCTTTAATTCTGAGTAAAACTCTTCTGATCGACTCGTTCGGGTCTGAAAACGATCCTACATCATCTCACTTTTGGAGAACCATGCAATCTGCCATGGGAACCCAACTTAATTTGAGCACAACTTATCATCCGCAAACAGATGGTCAATCTGAGAGAACAATCCAGACACTGGAGGATATGCTTAGAGCATGTGTGATCGATTTTGGTGGTAGTTGGGATTCGCATCTACCTTTGATCGTATTCTCCTACAACAATAGTTATCACTCTAGCATCAACATGGCTCCTTTCGAAGCTTTATACGGTCGAAAATGTCGTTCACCGGTCTGCTGGAATGAGATAGGTGAAGCTCAGCTTACTGGACCTGAACTCATTCTAGAGACTACAGATAAGGTCAAGAAGATTCGTAATAACCTTCAGACAGCTAGAAGCCATCAAAAGAGTTACGCAGATCGACGACGCAAGCCCTTAGAATTTCAAGTCGGTGATCCCCTTGGAAATGTGTGATTAGATTTTGAAAGAAAGGAAAACTTGCACCACGCTAAGTTGGACCGTTCAAGATCATTGAAAGAATTAAAAAAGTGACCTACAGACTAGAGCTACCTCCTGAACTTGGAAATGTTCATCCAACTTTCCATGTGTCCAATCTAAAAAAGTGTTTAGCTGATGAGAACCTCCAGATACCACTTGATGAAATTCGTGTTGATAACACGATGCACTTCGTTGAGAAACCTGTGGAAATCATGGACCATGAAGTCAAAAAGCTCAAACGCAAATGCATTCCAATTGTCAAAGTTCGCTGGGAATCTAAACGTGGCTTAGAGTTTACTTGGGAATGTGAAGATCAAATGAAAGCGAAATATCCACATCTATTCTCACAAGTTTCCTCTAAATAAATTTCGGGATGAAATTTCCTAAAGTAGGGGAGACTGTGACATCTGTGCTTGTGTAATCATTGTACAGACTCTGAATAATTCAATATCAATAAAACAATGTGTTTTGACCCCAATGTTTGTTATTTATGTTTGATATTTTGCACGTTTTGATTTTTGATTGATTTTAAACTCTGTAACGCTTTCTGGAAAGTTATACGCAAACTGATGCGTAAACGTAATCATTTTAACATGAAAAACACTCTGGGTAAGCAACATAATCTTAACATACCTTAAATAACCTTTACATAACTTAGAAATAAGTTTTAAAGGGTTTGGTATGGCAAAAACAAGTGTATTCGCTTACAGGGACTATTTGTGTCAAACTTGCGAAAGTCTGCTGTTTCGTAAGGCAACGTACAATCCAGAACTTGATCATAAGCTAAACATACCATAAATAACCTAAACATAGCTTAGAAATAAGCTCGGAGTGGTTCGGTGTGTGAAATTACGCTTACTTGATCATACAGGGACTAAAAGTGTCAAAAACGGCGTAAGTTTGCATTTACGCGCCTATCTTACGTTCTGACCACATCTGGACATCCAAAATTTTTGTAGACACTAAACTATTTTTATTTTAGTGATAGGCATGCAAAAATACCATCCGTCGCTTAATTTGGATCGTTTTCGTCGTAAGTAACCGAACAACGTGACCGTACGACCAAACGAGCCCACATCCAGGACTTTTCCGAGCATATTTTGTGTCCTCTATACTTTGACCACCTTATAGAGCCTTGAAAATGGTTTAACGGGGGTTGAAAGTGCCAAAAATAAGCTTAATCAAGTGCAGGGACCAAATCTGTAAATTGTGAAACTTGTTGTTGAACTACATGGGGACGCGGGCAGCGTAAGGCTGACACCAATCCTTAAGTGGGGCGTGAGGGTATGCCAGCGACAAAAAACTCATTTTTAGCAATCTGTTACAACTTCAGGGGCTGTTCTTGCCATTTTTCTTGTGTGTTAACCAACTTAACACCTCCGCAAGTAATTTAGCTGGCCCCTAACACATGTATGGCTGTGATCTAATGCTTGGAGGCTACACAAACACATGGATTGATCTTGTGAACTTCCCTCAAGTATAAATAGCCATGCCATTCATTCCATTTCACTCACCCTTGATCTGATTTTCTCTAAGTTGAGGTTTATAACTTCATACCTGAGAATTTATTGATCAAGTTCTCCCTAGCTTGGACCCTTTGTAAGCTTCTTTCGTGCTTTTATCGCTTTTCTAGCGTGAAAGTCAAACCGTGTTTGACTTTCAGCTTTCACCAGCCAATGGTCAACGCAAAGTTCGTTTGAACTTTGCAACGTGATTGTAATTACGATGGTTATAATCCTTAGCGATTATACCTACTGATTACCACGTTAACTAGGCGTAGTTACGAGTCAAAGTTTCGGTCAAATGCGTTTTAGCACGCATTTTGCAACGGAACTACATTTAGGTATCAAAACACTTTGTTTTGATACCAAATCAGTTTCCTAAGTTAGTTAAACATGTTTTGACATGTTTAACTCGTCACTATTAGTTTAGTGCTTGTTTAGGGTCGTAAGTTAAGCGGTCTAAACAACCGCTTAGACTTTCGAACCCGACCCGTTTGGTCGATCATTAGGATCCGACCAAGCATGTTTAGTGATCATAATTGCATAGGGGATAACCTCTGAGGTTATACCTTATGATCACATAGGATTGGTTAGTTATTTGTTAAGTAGCTTGTATGCCCATAGGAAATGACCAAAACTCCCTTTTTAAGCATAAATCCGTATTTTGCATATGTGAACATGTTTTTGACATATAATCTGATTTAGTAACATGTTTAGGCATAATTGGGCATGTGAGACTTGACATAGCACATAGTTAACCATCCGACCATAGTTTTGCGCAAATGTCGCATTATATAGCTTTTACTACCATAATGGGTCGAAACGGGTCAAAAGCACTTAGGTAGACTTTCAAATCAGAATGTAAGGCCTATTAAATCATGCCATATGATTTCAAATACTCATTTGGTTTATAGAACATCATTCTATCCTATCTCCCGATTTAGGATCCGATTAATAACATAGTTACCTATATTAGGTGCCTTGTTGATTCCGTGATCCTTGGAGCTTAAATTGGTCTTATTCTCAAGACTAATAAGCAATCCCAAGTGAGTATATAGTTCCCCTCTTTTACCGCTTTCAAATACTTTGGGGTGATACACATGTACATACGTGTTACTTTCGTGCTTTTCATGCTTTTATGACATAAACATGCTAGTTTCATCTAGTACACATATAGTACATGTTTTCAATTAAGTTTTGCTATGTATGTTTACTGAGCATGCTAGCACATTGATTTCATAAGACACATTTGTTGCATATGTTTACTTAGCATATGGACACATTGTTTTACATGACATTTCTGCTATGTATGTTTGCTGAGCATGCTAGCACATTGATTTCATGAACATTTCTACTATGTATGTTTACTTAGCATACCTAGTACATGGCTTTCACATGCTACATTGGTTATGAAATTTGGTATGTTTAGTCGGGACAATAATACATTCATTAACATTGATCACGCTGCTCAGTAGTATGTAATGGTACTGTAGGACTTGACAAATCCCGTTTCCGGGTTTGGAAGTTGGGAATGACAGAATCCAATATACATAATTTAGGTAAACCTTTAATTTGTTTAAGGGTTTGTCGCCACAGTCGCAAGGCTTGAATGTATGCGATTAACATTACTGCATAAATGTTTGTAATCATTAAGCATTGTTTTCTGCAAAACATAACATTTGATACAAACTTAGGTTTATTCAAAAACTTTGTTTTGTACATTTTCCTATGGGGTTAAGTAATTACTAGTTATTCACCATACATGACATAGTTTTCACATTGACATTATCACATGGTTTGAGTAGATACTTTCTACTTGCTATGCATTACATTTGTTTATACATGATACATTTCTCACATGACATTAAACATGGTTTACACATAAACATTTTGACATTGAACAAGACATTTTGGTTGGTTATTGATAAGTGACTTATGTAACGGGGCCATGTGTTATATGATAAACGCATGGTGGATACGCCGCTGGTACTTCCTATATATAAGTG
Organism: Helianthus tuberosus; assembly: GCA_030545235.1. NCBI lineage: Eukaryota > Viridiplantae > Streptophyta > Magnoliopsida > Asterales > Asteraceae > Helianthus > Helianthus tuberosus. Next base: position 6,721 of record JARYGA010016029.1, read on the forward strand.
CTTTTATTGTATTATACATTGTTGCGTTATCTAAACCACTTTGAAAAGGACATGAAACATTTTTACAAGAACAAGACATTGTTTTACAAATTACATATGTTATACAAATTCACATTTACTTGGTTATTTATTTATCCATGCATTGTCCTTTTATTCTTATTTGATTTTCACATTGATTTTCATATGATTTTATAAAAGAAAACATTTTACAAGGTTCATGACTACATTTTTGTTAAACATTTCTTTTAACTACAAGTCATGAATCCTGCATAAACAAAACCTTTGTATCTCACATGCATTTTTATGCTGACGTACCTATTTTTCGCATGTGTTTCAGGTGCTAATGCATGATGATGTTTGTGCTTCACTTAGGCGGACTTGGGCCTTAGTGACTTAAAAGACAGTTATTTATGTAATGTTTTTTGTTGAACTCCCGGACAATGTAAACTTTAAGCTTAATAATACAAAACTTTAATTACCATGGTTGTTGAAACAATAATTCTGTCGCATCACTCCCCGACGTTTCCGCCGCGGTTTGTTGTTTTAACGCGTTCAGGGTGTGACAGATGGGTGGACCTTCAAACCCAGTTTCTGAAGTCGACTCTGCACTGGTCGCACCAGCACCATACATGGGTTATGATAACCCAATCCCATCATACCCAGGTGCAGCCGGGTACAACCCATTTGAGCCACAAGCTTACTCGGGTTATAATTACAACAATGCCCCTACCATTGACCCGTACCTTGAAGCGGCAAACTACAATGCTTTTTACCCTGGACCCTATCCTGCTACGTACCCATCTGGGTACCCTACTTATGGGCTTCAATACCCACCACCTCCTCAACCACAGCAGCAGCAGCCGCCACAGATTCAACCACTGCAACAACAAGAAATCCTTCAGCGGTTGCACGAGGTGGAGCAACAGGTAAAGGAGGAGCGTAGGAGCCGCCGAGGTCTACTAAAGGGTTTGGCAAACCTTATAAAGGGGAAGAAGAAGAAGGATTATTAAAAATCCAATTTATTGTTTTGTAACTTTTAAATTTTTAATTAAGTCCCTGCGAGGACATTTTATTTATGTATTTGGTCCCTGCGTGGACTTGTATTTCTTATTTTAGTCCCTGTGTGGACAATGTTATTTCATTAAAGTCCCGTTTAGGGCAACTATGTACTTCTTTTAAATTTATGGAGTATTTTATTTTAAAAAATTCATTTGTCATTACATATATGCACATACTATATAAAACAAATCAAAACATCAATTCAATTTTTAATTAATCTGCCATTAATTATTAAAAGGAATCTTAAAAGGTATAACCTAGCCTATATGTCATTTTAGACATGGCCATGATGGTAAAACCTATTTAAAAAAATTCAAATCCTTGTTAACATCTGAAAACATGTTAGCACTCCTGGCAGATGTGACTCAGTAAAGTCACATATGTCATCCTTATATTGGATTCTTCCAGATTCCTTATCTAGCCTAATGATCTAGAAATCATGGGTTCAAATCATCAATTAAGATGATCACATATAAAACATCCATTAGCGATGAAGTGCCAATGGGCCACACTTATTGTCCTATAAGACAAAAGACAGTTGTAGTCTACGACTCCCTGTCAAGAAAAGGTAATGAACTATGTTCAAACCTTAATGTCTCGATTCTATGAAATCATGGCTTAAAACTGTCCTTGTGACTAGGCCTTTTGTGCCATTAATAATACCCTTAATGTTTTATAACCATGGATTAATTATAACGAAAAGTTTAAAATAAAAGCTTGATTAACAAATTAACCAAATATGGTTTATATTTACCATGGTTAATGAATCATCAAAAATGATGATTCCATAACAAACCTCTGAATAAACTATTGTCAATTTGTTTCTTAGCAATTAAGCTTCAGCATGTCTGAATCAGAAGAGGTTAACAGTCATCCAAGGGAGAGAAATGATACCACCAGAGTAAACGTAGCTGGTGCAGATCTTCAAGCATTAATAGACAATGCTGTTACTAGAGCTCTTGACAGACAGTTCAAGGAATCAAGTGGTACTTGCACTAAGACTCAATATGTGGCTCATAGTAAGCCCTCTTCAAAAACACACGAATCAAAGAAGGACGATTCTCATCATTCGTCGAATCAGAAAAGTATTTCATCTAAGCAAATTGTCCTTAATCAGGAACCGCGTGTTATGACTTGGCTCGATCAGATGGATACAGTGGTTGACATTAGTGGTTGTGCGGAACAGGATATTGTGAAATTTGTTTCACAATCATTTAAAGGTGAAGCTTTAGCTTGGTGGAGGTCCCTAATCCAAGCCACAGGGAAGATTCCATTGTATAATTTGACTTGGGATCAGTTTGTTGCATTGATCAAAGATAACTTCTGTCCTCAACATGAGGTGGAAAGGATTGAAACCGACTTCTTGACTCTGGTCATGAAGAACTTAGATTGTCAGGCGTACCTTACAAGCTTCAACACCATGTCCCGATTGGTTCCATACTTGGTCACACCGGAACCAAAGCGCATAGCACGTTTTATTGGAGGTCTAGCTCCAGAAATTAAGGGAAATGTGAAAGCATCCAGACCTACCACATTCAGGTCAGTGGTGGATCTGTCTCTATCTCTCACACTTGATGCTATCAGAAACAAGTATGTCAAAGCTTCTGAAGAAGGAAAGCGAAAGTGGGAGGATGAGAGTTCTCATCGCTCCGACAAGAAACGAAAGGGGAACTCAGATCATAGAAAGGGTTCTGGGTTTAAAAAGGACAACCAGCAGTCGGGTGAGAAACCCAAATGTAAAACATTTCAGAAAAACCATTTTGGGAAGTGCAGGATTGAATCAAAACCCCAATCACAATCCCAGTCAAAGCCTATAGTCTATGGGATCTACAAGTCCAAAGAGTACAGGACTTTGGATTGCAAGAAAATGAAGGATGCAACCTGTTATGGTTGTAACGAGAAAGGGCATATCAAGACCAATTGCCCCAAATTTTCAAAGAAGCCTGAAGAGGCTAAGAAGACCAATGCTCGGGTCTTCCAAATGAATTCCCAGGAGGTAGTACAGAACGACAATGTGATAACAGGTACCTTTCTTATCAATGATGTTTATGCTAGAGTGTTGTTTGATTCTGGTGCAGATAAGTCCTTCGTAGACAATAAATTCTGTAAATTGTTAAATCTGCCTGTTAAAACTCTAAGCATAAAATATGAAGTAGAATTGGCCTATGGTACCATAGAGACTGCTTCATCAATCTTAGATGGATGTTTTATATCCATTAGGAATCACTCTTTTCCACTGTCGTTGCTTCCGTTGAAATTAGCGGGATTCGACATAGTGATAGGCATGGATTGGTTGGCTCGTAACCAAGCCCAAATTGTATGTGACAAAAAGCAAGTAGTAATTAAGACCCCTTATGGTGAATCACTTACAATACAAGGAGATACGCAGTACGGATTGCCTAAGCAAGTGTCTATGCTTAAGGCATCAAAGTGTTTAAAGAAAGGTTGTGTCATCTACATGGCACAGGTGACCATTGATGAACCAAAACCCAAGATCGAAGACATCCCTATTATTTCTGAATATCCAGACGTGTTCCCTGAAGAACTACCTGGGTTACCTCCAGACAGACAAGTGGAATTCAGGATCGATATTATTCCAGGAGCAGCCCCTGTAGCTCGAGCTCCCTATTGTCTGGCACCGACCGAGATGAAAGAATTAAGAACACAATTAGAAGATTTATTGGAGAAGGGTTTTATTCAACCTATCTTGTCTCCTTGGGGAGCACCTATACTATTTGTGAAGAAGAAAGATGGCTCGATGCGTTTATGCATCGATTATCGTGAGCTGAACAAAGTTACAATCAAGAACAGATATCCATTGCCCAGGATCGACAATCTGTTCGATCAGCTTCAAGGAGCAAGTCATTTTTCAAAGATCGACCTAAGGTCAGGATATCACCAGCTGAAGGTCAGGAATGAAGATGTGCATAAGACCGCATTCAGAACACGATATGGTCACTACGAATTCTTGGTGCCTTTCGGGCTCACTAATGCACCTGCGGCATTCATGGATCTCATGAATCTTGTTCGCAAGCCATATCTAGACAAATTTGTCATTGTCTTTATCGATGACATACTCATTTATTCTAAGAATCAAACCGATCATAAAAGACACCTCCGGTGTATCCTTAAACTTCTGCAGCAAGAGAAGCTCTACGCCAAATTTTCCAAATGTGAGTTTTGGCTTCGTGAAGTCCAGTTTCTTGGACATGTAGTGAGTGAGTGTGGTATCCAGGTGGATCCCGCCAAAATTGAAGCAATTATGAATTGGCAAGCGCCTAAAACACCAACGGAGATTCGCAGCTTCTTGGGTTTAGCAGGATACTACAGGCGTTTCATTGAAAATTTTTCAAGGATTGCTGCACCATTAACATCATTAACTCACAAGAATATAAAGTTTGATTGGGGTCCCAAACAACAAGAGTCCTTTGAAATTCTGAAGCAGAAATTAAGCAATGCCCCTATGTTAACATTGCCAGAAGGGATTGAAGAGTTTGTTGTTTACTGCGATGCATTACACACAGGTATGGGTTGTGTGCTCATGCAGAAAGGCAAGGTTATTGCCTATGCTTCATGTCAATTAAAGGTGCACGAAAAGAACTACACCACCCATGATTTGGAATTGGGTGCCGTTGTATTTGCACTAAAACTTTGGAGGCATTATTTATATGGAACAAAGTGTATAATTTATTCAGATCATAAAAGTCTTCAACATCTGTTTAACCGGAAGGATCTGAACATGAGACAATATTGTTGGATGGAAACACTAATTGATTATGATTGTGAAATTCGTTATCATCCAGGCAAAGCGAATGTTGTTGCTGACGCTTTAAGCAGGAATGAAAGGGTGAAACCTATACGGATCAATGCTAAGGGCATTGAACTTAGGAACAACCTGAATGAAAGGCTGTTAGCTGCACAGAAGGAAGCCATATTGGAAACTAAATATCCGAATGAGAAGTTAGGGGTAGCTACTGATCAGTTATCATATGGCAAGGATGGAATCCTTAGATTAAATGGTCGAATTTGGGTTCCGATCCATGGACGGCATAGAGAAGTAATCCTCCAAGAAGCTCATAGTTCTAAATATTCGGTACATCCGGGCAGTGATAAAATGTACCAAGATCTAAAGGCAAATTATTGGTGGATAGGTTTGAAGAAAGCTATAGCCACTTATGTGGCTAAATGTCTGACATGTGCACAGGTCAAAGCCGAGCATCAAAAGCCGTCAGGTTTACTACAACAGCCTGAACTTCCCACATGGAAATGGGAAATGGTAACTATGGATTTTATCACCAACTTACCAAGGACGAAACATGGAAATGATACTATTTGGTTTATAGTTGATAGGCTAACCAAGTCAGCTCACTTCTTGCCTATTAAAGAAACGCATAGCTCCGATAAGCTAGCTCAACTATATGTGGATGAGATAGTATCCCTCCACGGTGTGCCGGTATCCATTATCTCTGATAGGGATACAAGATATACGTCTCATTTTTGGAAAAGTTTTCAGCAATCTTTAGGCACACGTTTAAATTTCAGCACTGCTTATCATCCTCAGATGGACGGGCAGAGTGAGTGTACGATCCAAACGCTTGAGGATATGTTACGAGCTTGTGTTATAGACTTGGGCGGAAGTTGGGATGACCATCTTCCTTTAATTTAATTTTCATACAATAATAGTTATCATTCGAACATTCAAGCCGCGCCTTTCGAGGCCTTGTATAGAAGGAAGTGTAGAACGCCAGTTTGTTGGGCGGAAGTTGGGGAAACCCAACTATCAGGACCTGATATAGTCCTTGAGACGACATATAAGATTGTTCAAATCCGTGATCGTCTGAAGGCTGCCAAGGATAGACAGAAAAGCTACGCAGATAAACGGCGTAAACCTTTGAAATTCGAGGTGGGTGATAAGGTGTTACTCAAAGTGTCACCCTGGAAAGGGGTGATGTGTTTTGGCAAAAAGGGAAAGCTAAGCCCAAGATACATAGGACCATTCGAGATCATCTAATGTGTCGGAACTGTGGCTTACAAGCTAAACCTGCCAGAGGAGCTTAGTGGAATTCATAATGTATTCCACATCTGCAACTTAAAGAAATGTCTAGCCGATGAATCGCTAGCAATGTCGCATAAGGACGTGCAGATTGATGAGAGTTTGAAATTCATTGAAAAACCTTTGTCAATTGAGGATCGAAAAGTCAAGAAGCTTCGAAGAAAGCATGTGCCGATTGTGAAGGTAAAATGGGATGCCCGTAGAGGCCCAGAATACACCTGGGAGGTTGAATCCACAATGAAACAGAAATACCCTCATTTATTTCAGTAAATCTCGAGGTTGAGATTTCTTTTAAGGGGGTGAGGATGTAACACCTCGCAAAATCATGTCCAATATAATAAAGACACGTGTCATGAGCTTTAAACGCGTAATGAATTGTTTTCAAGGGACTAAAGTGGACAAACGATGAAAGTATGAGTATAGAAAGATCAAATGTGTCAACATGCCAAACTCGTGCCTCTGAATGACCTCATAAGATGTTTGTATTCATGAATGAAGAAATTGGCGGACATAAGAAGCCGTTTGTGCGTTAAATTATAGAATTTACAAAGCACAGGGGTCAAATGTGTCAACATGATAAATGTTACCTCTGAGTGACCTTTTATACGATCCCAAAGCTTTGTAATACTTCATTATGCTTCCATATATAACGAATAATGATTTCATGGAGTTTCTACACACTTAAGGAACTTTTCGGGTGATTTATTAACTAACCGGGAGCTTAACGAAGTTAAATAATGACCCAAGACACTTGAAAGTTAACTATGGGGGTCATAAGTGCAATAAAAGAAAGTTATTTAAATTAAATATGGATCAGGGACTGAAATTGCCAAGATTGCAAACTTTTTACCGGAACTCCCCATTGTCGCGGGCCGTATAGGCTGCCTCCATTTCTTACACGGGCCGCGTAGGAGGTACCAGCGACCAAAAAAGGGACAGCTGTATGTTGCAGCCTGTTCCACCGCCATTGCATGGCTGATTTCAATACCAGGGTCCGAGCAACTGGTTTTTACTACCCTAGGGACACTTGGGAACATCTGGTAACATCATAGGAACAGATGGATTGATCTTGAAGGTCATCAAAGTCCTATATATACCCACATTGTTTGCACTTGTTCTTGAACACTTGAAAATTTCACTCAAGCTCACTCTCTGAAGCCTCCTGGTGCTAAAGGAAGCTTTCTCAAGTTCTAAATTCGTGCTAAGGACTCTAGTGAGTGTTCTTAGCTTCAATAGTTAAAGTTTTATTAGCTTAATGACCGAAAGTCAAAGTTAGCGTAATTAAGCTTTGACTTTGTGATTAATCACTAACGGTCCAGCCATTATTCGAATTGAAAGTGTCTTTGAGTTGGTAATTATGTAGGTAATAAACCCTTAGAAGGGCACCTACTGATTATCACTTTTACTTGGTCAATTGTCGGGTCAAACTAATTAATAAAAAGTCAAACGAGTCCATTTTCACAAAATAATTCATAACTGATAATGTAGAAGTTATGGAACATGTGTTAACACTAAAATAACTTGGTAAATAATATAAGAACATGTTTAGGCATGTTCAACCCGACAATTCTAAGTTTAGGCTCGGTTCGCAACCGAAAGTCGCAAAAGTAGACTTTTGCTTTGACTTTCAGTTCTGACTCGATTTAGCTTAGTTTAGTTATGCCTTAGGGTTCCTTTAGGGCCATGTTATAGGTTAGTATGACCCTCTGAGGTTATATAACTTGGTTCCATATAAATCCTAGTTCATTGCATGTTTCCGTTAAATGCTTAAAAGTTGACCATTATGCCCTTTTGATATAAAAACGAAATTTTTGGAAATGTGAGTGGATTTAAAAATCTTCATTACTGATTTATAAGTATGTCCTAAAAATTTGACATCCGTTTCTGGTCTAAAATAGGAGTTATGCAAGATATCGTAAAACAAAGGCTTTTTATTAATTAAATGGCATTTTGAGCATAAATCATAGTTAGACCCAATTTTTGGCACCAAACTTGCTACCTACTGTTAAGATATAAAATTTAGGGATTTTTGTTAAATTTTAAACTGTCCATAACATAGAGTTCTTGCACGGACTCGGTAATTGACGATAATGCCCTTTTCACTAATAAAATAAGTTTTACTCATCCTTTACATGTCAAACCTTTTTCTACTGATTTTATACATTAAATAAATTATTTTAAATAGTAGAGACTAATCAAAATTCCAGGTTTCCTTAAACAACCCGAATATCGTCAAATACCGACTTTTATGCGATTTAGGCGCATAGTATGGTTTAAAAACCATATTTAGCACATAATACTTGTTACCTACTGAGGTTATAAATAAATTTTTATACTTTAACAGTAAGTATAAGTCTTGAACTCAGATTCCAAATTTGACCCTTAAAACATATGAGAAATGACCAAAATGCCCCTACGGTGCATAGTTTGGCCATCAGTGATAAATTTCACATATATATGATATCTTACTGATATAACTTGTTAAAATAAATATTTTTACCGATTGTTTTAGACCAGAACCTCAGATTGCTATTTCACCTTTTATAAACTTTAAAAATGACCAAAATACCCCTACGGGGCTTAAATGAGTTTTAAATTCGTTTTGGGCATAATGGAAGATACCCTACTGATATCACAAAATATTTTAAGCATAATAACTTATGGAACTTGTACATGACTCGTTTGGTTACCCGTTATGCATATACGCGTTCGGTAAGGTTTATGTAACTAGCTTGCATAAATTAGCCGAAACGGGTCAAAACTTATCATTTTTTACTTCAAAATCCAGAATGTATTTAGTTTACCCATGTTATACAATTCTTCATACTTGTTGGGTCTAAATCACATTCTAATCTGGTCTTCGCTTAATCTTGCATTTCGAACCGTAAACCTTTCTTTAAAACTAACCGATCTAAGTTATAACTTAAATAAGACCCGTTAGGAATTTAATAGGTTATTAAAACCTTCGTTCCAGATTAGGAGCCCAGTAAAAGATACTTGTACTTGCTGATTTGATATACGGCTGAGAATAAAATTACTTTTAGCTCAGGTAAATACTTTTAACTTATTTTCCCTTATACGGCTTGGGATACGGTATTATAATAATACCGCTTGGTCGGGTATGAAATCATTTAATCTCAATGTGATTAATAAATAGCATAACCCGTTTTAATCTGTCTTGTTTGATGCAATGCCTTTGGGGGGTTAATGACCATGTCTTGGATATCCTCGGCTCATTCATTAGAAATGGCCACGGCTTAAGCACGGGGTGTAGGCATACACCTGACAGTTGCGTATGTATAAACGGTATCTCACTCTCTTGTGGGCCTATACTTGTGGTGTGTCTATTATTCTTGTCTCGGCTCTTCTAACCGGGCCCTGAATGGACGACAAACATATAAATCTATATACAAGATTATTTTTAAATAATTGTCCCAGGTTATAAAAGATTTTATGCCTTGTGCATCCAAACCAACTTTATAATACTCTTCAAAAGAGTTAGTTAATTGTATTTACCAGTGTAAATTGACGTATTTTCCAAAAAGGTTAAGTGCAGGTACTACGCGTAATGGGCTGGAAACTCCGAGTATTAAATAAAGAGTCTTGTAAGCCTTTAATACTTAAAGTCTGTTGAACAATATTTTCTTTCTGTTTTAGATCCGCCTGTGGATCCACTTACAAACGTTGTGTAATATTTTATTATACTTTTAATTCGGTTTGTAATATTATTTTAGACTTCCACTGTGCATTAAACTGTGATCAATTGTCTATGATGATATCAACTACATCACGATACTCCCCACCGGGCCCACCGGTAACACGTGGAAATATCGGGGTGTGACACGTGTGCATTGTGTAATTAATTGATAATCACCAGGAAATCTTAAAGGAAAACCCTAAGACAGCAATGTGAGTAATCCTCCTTTTTTGCAAACTATTTTTACAAAACCTCAAATGATTTACATTATATTAAACAGTGATTGAGTATTTGTAGTCTACAATTATCGTCGGTATGTTGGGGTTTTGTATACAAAATTTGTTACTAAACTGTGAGTAGTAACATGACCACAAGTCGGGGTGACAGTACCGTGGGTGGTAATTAAAGTAGATTGAAACAAATGTAATTGCGTGACCACCCTCAATACTGTAAAATGGTTTTACCTATCTTGATTAAACTGGGATTCACTCACCAGTATTTCCCACTAACAAAATGTTTTTAAACGCGTTTCATGTTACAAAATGTGAAAGCCAAATAGAAGCCAGCTGGACAGCACTGAAGGCTTGGAAAAGTGGCTATAAAAGTTACCTAAATAAAGAGATGTTTTATTTAAATAAAAAAGGGTTTATCCCTATAAAAATATATGTATTCGAAACTTGGGATTTTCCCATGTGTTTAATATTTGAAAAGCGTGGTATTTTACTCTGATAAAATATTTCCTAACTACTGTCCTGATGTAAATTCCGCTTCCAAACTGATAACACCGATACCACTGAAACTGGCCGTGGCCGCCCATTCCCAGGCTATTAGGGGACGGGGGATGCGACACAATCGCAACTCTATCACAATGCAATCTCATCGCAACACAAAACCAAGAATGGGTATGTTTAGGTTTATGACTGTTAGTTAGGTTACCTGGGTAACTAATGTGAAATACTATCGCATCGCCTACTCGCATCTCCTACTCGCATCGCATCACAACGCTCAACGCACGAAACAAAACGTCGAAATGAAACTCACCGGAGACGTCCGAACGAATGACCATTCGATCGAATGCTCATCCGTACGGATGACCGTCCGATCGGATTGTCTTCCGATCCGTCACACTACACCACATTTCCTCTTTTGGACATCTATAAATAGCCCTGTCACATCACTGTTCATGATGTGACAGCTCTCTCCTCTGACCAGCTCGTTCCAGCCCTCATTCCTCTCGATTTCTCGCGGTTCATGTAAGTTTTCAACTCAAATCTTGTACTTCTATGATCTACACACACTTCTTCATCATTTTCACCATCAAATCTTCATTTTTTACCATGAAATCGACTGGTTTGAGGTGTTCTAGGATGATGTCATCATGGAGTTCTTATGAACTTCAAGATTTGACCTCATTCCAACAAGAACAACTCAGATCTAAAGGATTTCAACAATGTTTAAACACTGATTCCTCCCAAATCTAAACATTTTCAAGGTTAAAAGAATTGAAGGATATTTTCATGACTTCTTTCAACTCTTTTACACTCTTTAGCTCAAAACCTATAGAATCAGAGCTTGTTCCGACCTTCTACTTGTTCTATAGTGAGGTATTGGACTGAGAACGGATTCTATCGGAGAGACAATCGATTAACGGGTTGAACATGAACAAACCATCAAGGACGGTTAGTTGATTTAGACGGGGTGATTCCCATCCGATCGGACGACCTGAGCCTGATGGAGTTTCCGTTGTTTAACACGTTGTCACAACGTCTCGGTTCAAACGCCAAACTTTCAACTTAGCAAATTTCACAAAGTTTCATGAACGAACAGGTTACTGAACAGATCACTGTCCGATCGGATAACCATCTGATCGAACGGCAATCCGGTCGGATGACCTATAGTGTTCAAACACTTAACAATCTCAAACCAAACTCAAACATAACCCTCCACTCGGATCACCATCCGAGCGGACGGCCATCCGTCCAGATGACCGTCCGACCGGATGACCTGAATGGTAAGATTACTTCTCGTTTTATAAAATGCCACAACGAAAACTTCAAAGCCATCATACACAAACGCATCCATCCCAAACGAATGGCAAACCGACCGAATGGCCATCCGACCGGATGACCATCCGTCCGGATTACCATTCGATCGGATGACCCTTCGTCACTTTTATCACTTGCACCGTTTAATACACCGCTCATCGTTTATGCTATCGTTCTGTAATCAGGCTAATCCCTCAACGCTCCCTTCAATCCAAGAGAGTGTTATTTACTAAACACAATCTGTGAGTATACTCGATCCCTTTTTGCTTTAAGTACTTTTGGGTGGTACATGCGTTACATATATCAAAATCACAATCAACACATAACGCAAACACTTTTATGCGCTGACCTCTAATGCATGTTATACGTGTTACTCGATGAATGCTTGTATGTTATGTTTACACAGTGATTGTTGCCTGACACCTTAGCAACGATAGTACTATAGTTTGGACTCAGCACCTGTCGCAGACGGGGGTTGCTAAGGGTATTTCTTCACGTGTCACAGTGGTGATATGTGTTGCGCACTCTACAACTCACAGTTACGTCTGTGCATATTTCATTGTAGATAACCTGCTTGCTTCACATTATACATGTTACATGCTGGTTATACGTAAACTCGCTTTTGCTTCTACCATACTATTAAACTTGTATGCTCACCTTTACACTATGTCTATTGACATTTATTTTAACGTATGTTACAAGTGTTTAGGATGCCTTTGCTTGTTAGCAGCTATGGAATCAAGCTAGGAGAGTCTAGAAACAAATAAAGAATTTATGAGTTGTCGGAACAATGATTTGTCTTGAGATATCTATGTCTGTAATAACTGTTTTATTTTGATAAATTATGGTATGGGACGCAATGTTAATTATCTGGTAATTTAGTTGTTATGGATTTCTCCTGGACAATCTGTTTCGCTCAGTGCCGCGCCCTGATGTTTCCGCCATCGGTTGGGGTGTGACAATTCCGTCACAAACTAAAAGCAGGTGGTACATTGGATAGATGTAAAGCGTGAATTGTTGTGAATGGAAAGTCGCAAACGGTTGGGATTGATTGCACTGATACTTTCAGCCTGGTTGTTAAACCAGCTACCATCAGGACCGTTCTATCTATTGCTATTACTCGGGGGTGGCATATTAATTAAAATTAGATGTTAAAAACGCTTTCTTACATGGTGATTTGCGGGAAACAATTTTCAAGCACCAACCACCCGGCTTTGCAGATGAAACAAAACCTGACTTTGTCTGTCGGCTTTGGAAGTCCTTATATGGACTCAAACAGGCTCCAAGTGCCTGGTACAGTTGGTTCTCTAACTTTATTCTTTCACATGGTTTCAGGGGGAGTTTATGTGACACATCTCTTTTTATCTATCGCCAAGGTGATAAGATTGCTTATTTATTATTATATATGGATGACATCATTCTGACAGTATCCTCCAAAGAATTACTATAGTCCATTATCAATCTCCTCTCTAGAGAATTCGCTATGACCGACCTGGGTGCCTTACATCATTTCTTGGGTATCACTATGCAGCGAGACTCCAACGGCTTATTTATGTCTCAGTCACGGTATGCCCGTGCCATTCTTCATCGGGCCAACATGACCGACTACAAACCTTGTGCAACCCCGGTAGACACCTCGTCGAAGCTGAGTGCATCTGATGGCGAACCACTTCCCGATGGCACTTTGTATCGCAGTCTCGCGGGAGCACTACATTATTTAACATTCACCCGCCCTGATATCACTTATGCAGTTCAGCAAATATGTTTATTCATGCATTCTGCACGTGAGCCACATTTTGCTTTCCTCAAAAGAATTCTGCGATACATCAAAGGCACCCTTGACTTGGGATTACACCTCTCTGCCACCCCTAGTGTATCACTCACTGCCTACTCTAATGCTGACTTGGGGGATGTCCAGACTCCAAACGTTCCACCTCCGGATATTGCGTTTACATGGGCAACAATCTTCTCTCCTGGTCTTCTAAATGCCAACCCACAGTCTCAAGGTCCAGTGCTGAAGCCAAATACAAAGGGGTGGCTAATGCTGTCGCTGGAACCACCTGGCTGTGCAATCTCCTACTCGAGCTCCATGTCCCTATACGACAAGCTACTATTATTTACTGTGACAATGTTTCAGCCGTATATCTTTCAGAAAATCCCGTTCAGCATCAGCGGACTAAACATGTGGAGTTTAATATACATTTTGTAAGAGAAAAGGTACGTCTGGGTCAGGTTCGAGTCTTGCACGTGCCGTCATCCTACCAGTATGCAAATATTTTCACCAAAGGCTTGTCTCGACAACTATTTGAAAATTTTCGCTCCAGTTTGACCGTTTGTTCAAGACCCCGCTCAAACTGACGCGGGGGGGGGGGTATTAGAGGAAATAATATATCAAATCATGTATATTAGGAAAAGCATAATTATAGGAGAGCATTCATTGGTCCTTCAGTTTTGCTTTGGACCTGTATATAATATTGTATCATTCTGTATCATTCGATCAATCAAGGAGAATTAGTCAATTCCCAAAACATATTCATATGTTTACAGGAGTTTCATACCGGTGTAAGCCTATCTGACGAAGTCCAGTCAGTTGATAGTGATGCTATTGATGGATAAATTTTCCGTGCCTTTAAAACTTAGTTAAGTAAGGAGCTACTTGAACACAAGGAATGAGTTGATGAATGTGATATGTTATACCTTCTTAGGGGTTGTGAGACGTAACTAGGTGTCGACTACTATCTACGTTAAGTCAGTTAATCGATAAATCATCCAAGTGAGAGGTTGTTGGATATGAGATGTCCGAGTCACCAATAATTAACGTTGCTAATGAGGTACGATCCAAAGATTTACACTTTGGATGACGAACAATGAATACTATTTAAAAGTTGTTGGGAGCGAACCCTACCAGAGGAACAGATAATGTAAAGCCAAAATCGGTTCATAACAGTGGATTCACAATAAGCAGCTGTTTACAAGTCTTCTCCCTTGAAAGTGATTACAACAGCTGATGGTCTTATATCCACTGCCTGGATACAACTGCTGCTCTGCATAACTACTGATGAAGCCTAGAAGACTGCTGGAAACTAAGCACTGCTGGTACAAACTGCTGATGACAAAGCACTGCCCAGTCAAGGACTGATCAACCTTGAGGAAAGCACTGATGAATAGAGAGAGCAGTAGTTCAGTATATCATCTGTCTTATGTATTGTCAGTTGTTAGGTTTAGCAGTGTTTGTATAAGAACAGTAGATACAGGTTGTTAGGCTGTTAGACGTCGCTTTCATGGTGACGTCAGCTAAGATGCCTCAGCGGTTTGGTTTGTCTATAAATGGAGCAGTACTCTGTACTGTTACATTTGATTCGTCTTGAGTGAGTTCTTCTCCTTAATTCAATCCTTTCATCTTGAGCAATCCAACCTTGAGGTATCAAGCTGAGGGGGAGCTTAGTTTGTAAGCATGCTTTGTAATCTTTTGATTGACTTTGTAATCTTTCGACTAATGCAAATCATGTGTTTATTCAGACTATTTTCCTCTTTGATTGTGTTTACAAAGTTTGTTGTTCATTTCCGCTGCACTTAACATGTTTTCATATTCATTGATTATTCAATTTACACAAACAAGCACAATCATGAGAGCCTCCGATCATAACAATTGGTATCAGAGCCTGGACAGTCAATTTCGATTTAACAGTCAAATTGACATAACAGTTCGGCTCAAAATTCATTGATACTAAGGTTGGTTGTATTTAGTTGAAAAACAGAGTAACGAGTAACAATGCTTAAAATAGCCATTCAAATACTCTGTAAAACAACCAAGATGTCATATGACACACAAATTTCACACAACAAATGATTTCATGCACAAGACAGTCATGGTTTCTAGATCTGAAAACATATCTGTTAAACTATGAGATTATTTCTTATTTTCAAAATTGATTTCAACTATTGTTATGAAATTTGTGATGTTTTCTTTATAATAGATGCTAAAGTATGAACCTCAGATTAACAAAACCTATGTTCATAAAAACATCGGTGTTTTGCTAACATAAAAAGAGGGAAATTAAAACTTTAGTCATTCGATCTTATGTGTTGAAAAACAGGTTGAGATCCTCAAAAGGAACAAATCAACTTTGTTAAAAATACATTAAGAAAATCAGGGGTTAACATAGTCCGAATCATATGTAATGTGAGATTGGTTGAAAACCTGTGCAAACATGACCAATTCTCTCAAAACATTACTGCAAAATGATATTGGATTAAGGTTTCTCTCTACAAAGACCTCCCAGTAAGTAATTCTTTACTTAAGAATGGGAAAGGTAAAAAGGGAAGAAGAAAATTCATAAAAACTCAGAAGTGTGTTTATCTCAAAACTTTTGAAGTCAAAAGAAAAAAGCATAAACATAAAACACTTTAGAGTCAAAGGTTGGGATAATTGTGGTCATTAAGCAACTATGTGCAATCATTGGTTTAAGAAAATTCAGGGAACAATGGTAATCCCAGTAAATGTATTTAAAAGAGGACTAGACAAATTTTCGGAATCTTCACATGGTAACAAAATCTACAACTGAGTTTTCAAAACTCATGTGAACATGTGTCCTCATTTCTGTTGTCAATCATTCAACAAGAGAATGGTATCAAACAGTGGTCAAAATGCATTTAAAATTTCATACCACTGATGTCAAACCACTGGCCATTTTCATAAGCTCGGAATTGATATGATTAAGAGTCTCAATGGAAAATTAATACCAGATCCTTTTGTAGCTGTTTTTAGAAAATCCTTTAATTCTTTTTCTAAAAAGGATTTTCTCGAATAAAGCAGGATATATTATTTTTTTTTAATATATTTTGAACTTCTACTGGTTTTTGATAGTATAAGTTTCAATCCCCTGTCAGGATAGATAACCTTTATTTTTGTTGGTTATTTTTTCCTCAAGCAGATCAAAAGGAAATGGTATATTTGTCATGATCATATCAAATTCAAGTTTGTTCTTAATTTATGAAAAGGACTGATTGTCAATTGATCTTAAAACACCTGGGCACTCATGTTTTAATTCAAAAATTATAACAAAAGATGAGTTGCTTTGGTAAAAAGTCCACATTATCTGGGGTACTAAACCATTGACAAAATGTGTAATTGACATGTGGCAAAACCCTGAATGAAAATTCTCAAAACTGTTGCTGACATACTGGTCTTTCAAATCTTTACCATTACATTACCCTTAACCACTGTTTTGTTTAAACATCTGTTTCCTAATTACTTTCCACTGCTGAAAGTCAACCACTGATCATTCATTTTGCTTGACAAGCACTGATGCTCAAAATCAGTGTCTTATCCACTGACATACTATCCACTGATAGTAAAAATCTTCCCCTATTATCATTTTATTACCGTTGTAACTACTGATGCTTGGTACATCAGTGGCTCTCAAAACAACTGTCCTCCATTCTTCATCCATATCATCAGAGGTTGACACGTGGTCAGTTTTTAGCCTTCAGATCATAATAACCGCTGCCACATCAGCGATCACTTTTTCCCTAAATAAAACCCTTCCCTAAACCCCCCAAACAGGGTTTTACACTGTCGAATTGAATTCCGAAATTCTCTTCACAAAGCAGTTTCTCACTTTTCTTCCCAAATTACTCTCCGATTCTTCTTCATCAAAATGACGAAGTCAAAATCAAAATCAAAATCTAAACCAAAATCAACACCATCTTCCAAAGAGGTCGCACAAACGGCCGAAGAATCCATGGAAATCCCATACAAATCACTGCACAACTACTTGGGTCTCCTCATAAAACCCACAAACAACCATACCTTCGATTCCATCATTAATACATTATCTGCATCAAAGTACAAAACTTTATTGACAGCAGATGCTCCCATCTATCTACAAACCCAGAACGAGTTTTGGAAAAAGGCGACGCTTGAAAAACAAGACGATAAAGTCATAGCCATTAACTCCTCTATACAGGGTAAAGTGATTCAAATCACACCACAATCAATCTCCGAAGTCTTTAAACTCGACGATCAGAAAGGTAAAATCTCTTTTGATAAAGCCGAGATGAAAACTGATTTCGTAAAAAAGGGGATATGCAGAACAATCAAAGGTAGACACCTTACAAAAAGGTTATTTCCCTTCTGCGCCAAGGTTTTTATTTCACACACTTTTGAGTTGTGTTTCTAATAAAACAACTGCGTTTAACGAAATACCATTGAAGATTCAATGCCTGGGATATGCTATTTTGAATAATAAAGACTACAACTACTCCCAGGAGATCTTCAATGACTTGGTAAAGAATGTTGATAGTAAAGCATTTTTACTCTTTCCAAGGTTTTTAAGCTACTATTTTAAACAAAAATTTGAAAAAGAAAATGAAAATTTGCTAAAACAAGGTGTTTATTTTCAAATAAAAAGCCTAACACCTGAAACATTCACTAGAATGTTGGCACCAATAAAAACAAAAGCAGAGGTGCCTGAGCAGAATTTAGCAGTTACAACTGCTCCTCAGACATCTGCTGCTGAGCCCACTGCTCCAGGTGATCATAGCAGCACTACCACTACTTTGAAACCCACACCTGACATTACCAAAAAGACAAAAAAGAAAAACATCCAGAAAACCCACCAAACCCAAAACAAAGGCAACTCTGGAAGATGAGATCCCAGAGAAACTGTCAGTGACAAAACAAATGTCACCACAAACCACTGCTGCTACTTCCTCACAGCAGTTGGAAGAAAGATCTCAACCATTGCCTAAAACTCCTCCTGCATCCTCACAAAAGGATCAGGTTGTAAGCACAGGGACCCCACAATATGAAGCTCTGGATTCAATTGGATCCATCTTCCTCAGTCCTGATCCCAAGGACATGTCTCTTTCAACTCCCATACCCTCACCAATCATATTACCACAATCCATGCTACCTTTGTTGCATGCAGTTGATATAGCTCAGATACAAACCAGTTCCTCTCTATCACCTGTCACTGAGAGTATACTCCCACAAGTGACTGGGTCTGATGCTACTACCTCTGCTATCCCAGCAACAGCTGAGGAGGTTACACCTCCTGAGTTACAAGTAACTCTCGGTGGTAGTTCAAGTGGAGCAGCAACTACAACTGGAGGATCAACAGATCTTCAGTTGGACAGTTGTTTCATCAGTCAGACTCCCTTGAAGGCAATTTCTTTCATAGCACCTCTGGAAATCACTAGTGAGGCTATTTTGTCCACTGGTAACATCAAAGATTTATCAAGTGCTGAAGAAAGAAGTCCCCAGTACCAAGAAAAAGGGGCATCAATGGGTGATTTTTGGGACTCAGTTCCTAAGTCACACATTGATACAACAACTGCTGGTGGGGATTCAGATGATCCCAGTAAAATGGGTGATGATTCAAGATATCAGGAATTGACGGGCAGAGTTGAAAAACTTGAAACATCAGTTGCTGAAATAAAAGATATGGTGCAAGAGATTTTAAAAGCTCAAAAAGCACAATTTACTGCTGTTCCACCTCAAGCACCTGCTCCACCACAAGCATTTGCTGAAAATGAGCTCTGGAATATTTTCAAGCCCCTATTTGAAAAAAAAAAACAGATGGCTGATCAGCAGCATGAAATACATGTGAAAATGCTGACCAACATGGTG
>JARYGA010016030.1:0-102406 GCA_030545235.1 Helianthus tuberosus
AGAAAATCCTTTGAACAATAAAAAAAATAGTTAAAGGATTTTCTAAGAATAGTATCAAAAAGGATCTAGTAAATTCTCAAGTTTTATGAAAATGGTCAGTGGTTTGACAACAGTGGTAGAATTTTTGACAACATTTTGACCACTGTTTGGTACCATTTTCTTTGTTAGTTGATTACGAACCTGAGGACACATGGATAAATTTTTGAACATTTGTCTAGTCCTCTTTGGAGCTCATTCACTGGAATCAAAACCTTTTTCTGAACAGATGAATGCACATAGTTGCTTAATGACCGTTATTACCCTAAACTTTGACTCATAAGTGTTTTATGTTTATACTCTTTTCTTTTGACTTCAAAAGTTTTGAGATAAACACACTTCAGAGTTTTTGTGAATATTAGTCCAAAATCATTTTGCAGTAATGTTTTGAGAGACTTGGTCATGTTTTCACAAGTTTTTCACCCAATCTCACATTACATATGATGCGGACTATGTTGACCCCTGTTTTCTTAATGTATTTGAACATAGTTGATTTTGTCCTTTTTAGGAACTCAACCTGTTTTCAACATATAAGATCTAAATAACTAAAGTTTTAATTTCCCTCTTTTTGTGTTAACAAAACAACAATGCTTTTATGAACATAGGTTTTGTTAATCTGAGGTTTGTACTTTAGTATTTAATGAAAACATCACATGTTCCACATCAACAATTTAAATCAATTTAGAAAATAAAAATAATCTCATGGTTTAACAGATATTGCTTTCAGATCTAGAAACCATGAGTGTCTTGTGCATGAATTTACTTGTTGTGTGAAATTTGTGTGTCATATGACATCTTGGTTGATTTACAGAGTTTTCGAATAACCATTTTGAACATGATTTACACAGTACTCTGTTTTTCAACTAAATACAACCAACCTTAGTATCAATGAATTTTGAGCCGAACGGTTATGTTAAATTGATTGTTAGATCGAATTTGACTGTCCAAGCTCTGATACCAATTGTTAGGATCGGAGGCTCTCATGATAGTGTATGTTTGTTTAAAATGAATGATCAATGAATATGAAAACATGTTAGGTGCAGCGGAAATGAAAACAAACTTTGTAAACACAATCACAGGAGGAAATAGTTTGATAAACAATTGCTTCACATAGAGTCAAAAGATTACAAATCAAAGCAAAGAATTACAGTCATGCTTACAAACTATACTCCCCCTCAGCCTGATGCCCCAAGGTTGGTTGCACACAAGATGAAAGGATTAGACATGAGGAGAAGAACTCGCTCAGTCAATCAAATGTAACAGTACAGGGCACTGTTACATTTATAGGCAAACCAAACCACTGAGGTATCTCAGCTGACGTCACCATGAAAGCGACGTCTAACAGCCTAACAACCTGTATCTACTGTCCTTACACAAACACTGCTAACCTAACCACTGACTATACATAAAACAAACAATTTACTAAACAACTGCTCTCCCTTTATGTCAGTGCTTTCCTCAAGGTTGATCAGTCCTTGACTGGGCAGTGCTTTATCATCAGTAGATAGGACCAGCAGTGTTGGATACTTCAGGGTGTTCATCAGCAGTAGAAAGGACAGCAGTAGTTGAATATGAACAGCAGATAGAGACCATCAGCTGTTATAACTCACTTTCAAGGGGAGAGCAAAGTGTAAACTGCTGCTTATTATGAATCCACTGTTGTGACCTGGTTTTGGCTTTACATTATCTGTTCCTCTGGTAGGGTTCAATCCCAACACAGTAAAATAATGCCAAGACACCACGGACAAACGATAAGGAAAAATCACCTTCAACATAAGAAACTAGTTATTAAAGTCATTAATACATAACCAAGTAAAAAGTGCGAAAAGATTAAAAATAAAAAGTATTACACTAGACATTTTGTCTTCACCAAGTGATGTAAGAGACCTAGGCAAACATGGCCTTGATTGTCAAGAACTCTTACGATCAATCTTGGATCCCGAGACGACCCACACACTCTATGGTGGTGGATGATGGTGTTATGGTGGTGGTGGGTGGTGGGTGAAGTGTGAGAGAGGTGGTGTGCCAAGGGATGGTTTGAGCTTGAGCCAAGCACTCCTATTTATAGGCTGAACAGAAGCTCGGGCACGGCCCGGTGTCCATTGGGCACGGCCCCTATCCACATCCTTCTCTGTCTTCATTAATTGCTTTTGTCTGTATTAGTTGACCACGGCCCCGTGTCCGCTGGGCACGACCCCGTGTGCAGAAGCATATCTGTACTATCAAGATTTTCCTGGATTCTGCGAATCTTATAGTTGACCACGGCCCCGTGTCCGCTGAGCATGGCCCCGTGGTGGGCGATGGAAGCTTCTACAACTTTGTCTTTTATAATGACACTTGGGCACGCCCCCGTGCTCATTGAGCACGGGGCGTGTTCAGCCTTCTGTTCTCTTGTTTTGCTTGGGAAGATGCTGTCGTGGGGTCGGGCATGTCACATTTGTTCCTTTTCTTGTATTTATGTTAGATTTAGCTGCCTTTTTGCTTCTTTTGTTAATTTGAGCTCATTTAATCCTGAAAATACAAAAGGAAGATAAAAGCACACTTTTTCCAACATTAGTACTAAAAAAGGGTTAGTTTTATGCCACAATTGATGAAATTTATATGTTATATTTTGCACACATCAAATACCCCCACACTTGAATCTTTGCTTGTCCTCAAGCAAAAATCTTTATAATGTGGCTTTATACTCCCAAATGGAATGGGTAGAAGAGAAGGTTTTTGGGCTTGTCATAGAGTGTCGGGATTTCCAAGATTCTTTATTTAGTTTTATTTATTTACAATCCTATTCGTCATGATTTATTTAAAACTTTTCATAAGATAAATTACTTATTAGGGCATAACATGCCTTTTTAAAATTTCATTTATATACAAGTTCACATACCTCACGGGGGATCACTCAACACTCGGCCAAAGATGTATTTTAGTGAATCACTCTAGAGCGGCATGGAACTTACTCCTACCATAGGCTTGCCAAGCAATCAATCCTCCTTCTTTTTAACTATATACCTTTGTAAATATCAAGAGGACTTTTGGGTGAAGGGTTAGGCTTGGGTTAAAGGTAGGTGGTTGGGTTAGTGGTTAGTGAAAGGGCGAAAAGTGTAACAAGCGTCGGTTTTCGTAAGACTTTCTATTTTTTTTTTTGCAGCTTTTTATTTTGATGAAGCTTTTATTCAAACAAAGTTATTTTTGATAAACTTGTTTGTTTATTTCTCTTTTGCTTCATCATCAACATTTTTTTAGGGAATTACGAAAAACCGGGCTTGTTACTAAAATAACATGTTAAAAATAAAAAGGGTTTTGGTGGGTGAAAGGGTGTTTGGTTTGGGTAATGAAATGAAAAGGTTTAGGCTCAAAGGGGCTAACTAGGGGGATTTTGGGTAGGTGGTAAAAAAAATGGTGTAGAAATAAAAATGGTTAGTCCTAATGCCTCCATCATTTACTTACTCGGGTTTAAGTTGGTAAGGACCGGGAATGCATCGTCGTGGCAAGTTCTAGAGTCGTAAGAACCAAGCGGCTATTCACACAAAAAACGAAAAATGAGCATTTAGTTTAATGATATGTATTTGTATGCTCAATAAAGGCTCAAAAGTCACTTTTTGGGGAATGGGGTTTTTATGTGATCAAGTATATATAATCAAATTTTAACTAAGCTTGTCATGTCGTTTCCTAATTTTCTTATGTTGGTTCTTTTTATCACGACGCTATCGGTTGTAAATTTTTAAAAATATAACCTTTTTAGAATTTGAAACTCCCAAGTTAAACCTAGACATGTAAAAAAAAAAATTTGAAAAAATTTGGGGTGATTAGCGGTTCCAATAGAGTTTTGTGTAAGGCTTGTAGTTAGGACTTGCAAGATTCAAGGTTTTAGCATCCCCCCCACACTTAAATTACACATTGTCCTCAATGTGTCCCAAAAATAAGTTTTTAGTTTGATTGAATGTGTAAAAAGGTGTGAAAAAGCAAAAAATTGTGTTACTGGGCGCTGGACACGGCCCCGTGTTGTCCGGTCACGGCCCCGTGTTCAGGTGCCAGTAACAAAATTGAAAAAGAGAAACAGAAGCCTGGACACGGGGGTGTGTTGGGTGAACACGGCCCGTGTTCAGTTTACCTGAACTGGGCATTTTCTGCAGACTGTGCAGCACGGGACCGTGTTGGGCGGACACGGCCCGTGCTGAACATACTGTTAACGAAGAAAATTGTCGGATGGCCCTGTTTTCCTGCATGGGGTGCTGGTTCAAGTTTCCCTTGTTTCCTTTGCCATCCCGAGTGTGTTTTATTTGTTTTAACACCATCCAAACACCAAATTAACTAAAACCATCATTCATTAAGTCATTGAGAGAGTTACATAGTAGTCCTAGAAAATGGAAAAACAAAGCAGAAAATAAAAGTTACTGGTCCTAAATTAGATAGGTCAAGTGATACTTAAAATCATCCTAAGGAGTTCTACTTCTACAATAAGAACCAAAATTCCGGAAATAGTTTTCCGGTATCTAAAAGTCTTGTAGAACTCTGAGCCGAAGGGCGTTAAAGCCATTCTTCTATCTCTCTTGGGAGGAAGAAGGTGCCGTCATTCTCTTCAAAATCCTGTGGAGGAGGAGCGACACCAACCGGAACCCCTTGTAGCACTTCCCGAGGGGGCTCTGGATGCATGGCGTACCACTCGGCTGGTATGATGACTTCAGGAACCACATTCCATGCCCTTTGGGTAATGATTGGAACCAAAGGAGGAGAAGCGAGAATGTTCAACCTTTGGTGCAAAAGGTTAACCTCTAGAAGACATCCCTCTTGCCCTACCGTCAAATGATTAATACGGTCAACCAATGCCTCTTCTACCCCTGTCATTTCATCAAGGGCTTCTCTTAAGGCGTAAACATAATTTACAAGAGAATCTTCAACCGTTGATGATCTTCTCCCTTGTCGGTTGTTTCTGGAATGTGATGAAGATGTTCCGCTAGTTCTGCTGGCCATTCTGAGAAAACATACCGAGAAGAGTTCAACTTTATGGAATCAGTACTTCAGACACGGCCCCGTGTTCAACGAACACGACCCGTGTTCAGATGTTTGCAGATTTTTAGGACAAGAGATCCTGGAGTTTTAATTTTTTTTTATGATGTCTAAAACGTTTTTAAGCAGAAACAACTTAAAACATTGTTGTAAAACTTATTTTGAACAAGATCCTATGAGTAAAAAACTAACAAACATCTCAATAAAGCATGAAATCATGGAGATTTCAAGTCTTAATGGAAGCATGAAGGAAAATTGAAGAAGATGAAAGTGGATAAAAGAGGAAAGGACGTACAAGAAGGTGGTTGAGAAACTTCTTTTAGAAAATACCTAGGATGGTATGTGAGAATATTCTCCAAATCTCTGTCCCTTGAATGGTTCAAATGTGCAGGATTCTTGGCTACATTTATAGAAAACGACAGTACGCTGCACACGGCCCCGTGTCGGCTGGACACGGCCCCGTGTCCAGGGGGAATCCTGACACATTTTGTCCGTATTCTGACACGAAATCAGATGGGAATCTTTTGATGGGCACGGGGGCGTGTTGACCTGGGCACGGCCCCGTGTCGAAGGGCTGTTTATGAAGTTTGTCTATTTTTAAGGAACTTTTCCAGATCGGGTGGTTCCTTACTGGATGGAACAACCCCAAAGTACCTAAGATACCTTAATTGCTCTAGACTAAGACGAGAACGCGAGAGATTGTCGGTGAGGGTGATTCCTATGCTATATGTAGGTGGACAAGTCCAACCCTTTCCCAGGCTCTCGTTAAAGAAGGTGTATGCCGAATCGCTCAGGTCTATATATGCATCGAATGAAGTCGATGGGGAGTCCTTCACGGCACAATCGACACAGGGACGACTATCGCTCAAGTCCTCGCTAGATTTAGAGGTATCATCGGGAACAACGAAGTTGTTTGAATGCGATCCCAACACTTCTTCTTGGTTATCGTTTTGAGATAAATTATTGAAATCTATCCTAAGTTCTTTTAAACAATTAAGAATTAGATCTTCTAATTGAAATAGTTCATCAAGAAGCATTTCTCCTAGAAAATCCGGTTGAGAGCATTCAAGGGAGAGATAGGGATTATTTTTTAATTTCGCCCCTCTTAAGGATACAGGGAAACGATGGGTCTATATAATGGGGTTTATAATTTAGAAAATAACATTCTAAGTCCTTGTGGGAACCACCACATATTTGACACCACGCGCCATAAGAGTGCCGAAAGTAAAAAATATCAGTATCACTCATGGTTGTGTCAGAAATTACGAATCGTCGGGATCTTACGGTTCTGTTTTCAGTAACTGAATCTTGGGCACGGGGCGTGTTGAGTGGGCACGGCCTCGTGTTCAGCTTACTGTCTGACTTAAAACAGGATTGCCAGTTCCAATGATTGGGCACGGGGCGTGTTCAGCGGGCACGGCCCGTGCTGAGTTCTGCAGAAGCTGAAAAATTAAGAAAAATCCTAAAAAAATAGAAAAATAAGAAAAACGATTAGGCCGTTGATTCCTAACTTTCTTAAAATCCTTGTGTCCCCGGCAACGGCGCCAAAAACTTGATGCGTGTGAAGTGTGTATATAAGTTTAAGTATATTTTAAGCCCTTTTACACTTTCTTTAGCCAAGTTTTAAATTTATAAAACACAATATTTACTAACACTAAACACACATATGGGCAAGTGCACCCATCGTGAGCGTAGTATAGTGTTGGTAAGATACCGAGGTCGTCCAAGGACACAAGAGCTTTTAGTACCGGTTTATCCTCAACGTCTAATCAAATCAAAAAGTTAGAAAAATGTTTTAAACTAGAAAAATAAAAACTAACTAAAATGCTGAAAATAAAATAAAGTAAAAACAGATGGACAAGATGAATCACTTGGTTCCAACTCGTGTATAGTGTAACCTTTGATTATTTCCGCACTTTTCCACTTTTTAAGAGATTATCTTAGTTATTGTAGTAGGCCCCTCTTTTGAAGGCGACGTTACCCTCAACCCAGTAGTTTGAGTCAGCAAGGATACAATCCTAAAGGGTCGGATTATTGAAAGATAATTAATTAAATTATTAATGCATATTATGGTAGGCCCCTCTTTTGAAGGTGACGTTACCTTCGGCTAAGTAGTCTGAGTCAGCAGGGATACAGTCCTAAGTAGCCGGATTAAAGTATTAATAGTAGCTTACATATGAGGGGATCAAAGAGTTTGGACACCCGCCATCCAATACCGTTAAGTATTAAAGGAGGTCCTACTAAATTTGACCCAGGTCCTTGCAGGATCTATACACTGAACAAGGCAAGACTTTTACCAAACCGTTCCCTTAACCCCCGACCAGGTAGCCAACATACCTCCATATAGACCGTGGAGATATGAATGGTGAAAATATTTTATTTTATATAGACAGTAAAATAATTCCAAGACACCACGGACAAACGATAAGGAAAAATCACCTTCAACATAAGAAACTAGTTATTAAAGTCATTAATACATAACCAAGTAAAAAGTGCGAAAAGATTAAAAATAAAAAGTATTACACTAGACACTTTGTCTTCACCAAGTGATGTAAGAGACTTAGGCAAACATGGCCTTGATTGTCAAGAACTCTTATGATCAATCTTGGATCCCGAGACGACTCATACACTCTATGATGGATAATGGATGATGGTGGTGGATGATGGTGTTATGGTGGTGGCTGAAGTGTGAGAGAGGTGGTGTGCCCAGGGATGGTTTGAGCTTGAGCCAAGCACTCCTATTTATAGGCTGAACAGAAGCTCGGGCATGGCCCTGTGTCCAGTGGGCACGGCCCCGTGTCCACATCCTTCTCTGTCTTCATTAATTGCTCTTATCTGTATTAGTTGACCACGGCCCCGTGTCCGCTGGGCACGACCCCGTGTGCAGAAGCATATCTGTACTATCAAGATTTGCCTGGATTCTGTGAATCTTATAGTTGACCACGGCCCCGTGTCCACTGAGCACGGCCCCGTGGTGGGCGATAGAAGCTTCTACAACTTTGTCTTTTATGCTGACACTTGGGCACGCCCCCGTGCTCATTGAGCACGGGGCGTGTTCAGCCTTTTGTTCTCTTGTTTTGCTTGGGAAGATGCTGTCGTGGGGTCGGGCATGTCACGTTTGTTCCTTTTCTTGTATTTATGTTAGATTTAGCTGCCTTTTTGCTTCTTTTGTTAATTTAAGCTCATTTAATCCTGAAAATACAAAAGGAAGATAAAAGCACACTTTTTCCAACATTAGAACTAAAAAAGGGTTAGTTTAATACCACAATTGATGAAATTTATATGTTGCATTTTGCACACATCAGGACCCAAACAAGAAGAAGCTTTTCAGACCTTGAAACATAAACTCTGCGACACTCCAGTGTTGTCTTTACCTGAGGGAAACGACGACTTTGTCGTATATTGTGACGCATCGAATCTAGGTCTTGGTTGTGTTCTCATGCAAAGGAACAAAGTCATAGCCTACGTGTCAAGACAATTGAAAATCCATGAGAAAAACTACACAACTCATGATCTTGAGTTGGGCCCTGTGGTTTTTGCTCTCAAGATTTGGAGACACTACCTTTACGGAACAAAATGTGTGGTTTTCACAGACCACAAAAGTCTCCAACACATCTTCAATCAGAAAGAACTAAACATGAGGCAACGACGTTGGGTAGAACTTCTAAACGACTACGACTGCGAGATTCGCTACCATCCTGGAAAGGCAAATGTCATAGCCGATGCGCTAAGTCGTAAGGAACGAGTCAAGCTTCATTGTGTTCAAGTTCGATCTGATATTCAAACCCGTATTTCTCAAGCTCAACGTACTTGTGTTTCACAGAACTTGATGGGTAAGGAATTACCATATCATCTTACACCTCACCTTGAACTAAAGAACGATGGATTATATTATTTCATGGAACGTTTGTGGGTTCCAATTTAAGACAATCTCCGCACCTTATTGATGAATGAATCTCACAAGTCTCGTTATTCAATTCATCCTGGTGCAGAAAAAATGTATAAGGATCTTCGAACCCAGTATTGGTAGCAGGGAATGAAGAAAGACATTGCCTTATACGTATCAAAATGCCTTACTTATCTGAAGGTTAAGGCAGAACATCAACATCCCTCTGGATTATTGGAACAACCAGAGATACCGGTTTGGAAATGGGAAAACATTGCCATGGATCTCATTACCAAACTACTGTGCACTAATAGAGGTCATAATGCCATTTGGGTAGTAGTTGATCGTTTGACAAAATCTGCTCACTTCTTGCCAATCCGTGAAGATCAATCTGCTGAAAAGCTTGCCAAGATCTATGTAGATGAGATTGCATCCTTACATGGTGTTCCTTTGAACATCATATTAGACCGAGATGCTCGATTCTCATCTCACTTTTGGAGAACCATGCAATCTGCTATGGGAACCCAACTCAATTTGAGCACAGCTTATCATCCTCAAATGGATGGACAATCTGAAAGAACAATCCAGACATTGGAGGATATGCTTAGAGATTGTGTGATCGATTTTGGTGGTAGTTGGGATTCACATCTTCCATTGATCGAATTCTCCTACAATAATAGTTATCACTCCAGCATCAACATGGCTCCTTTCGAAGCTTTATACGATCGAAAATGTCATTCGCCAGTCTGCTGGAATGAGATTGGTGAAGCTCAGCTCACTGGACCTGATCTCATTCTAGAGACTACAGACAAAGTCAAAAAAATTCGCGAAAACCTCTTAACAGCTAGAAGCCGTCAAAAGAGTTACGCAGATAGACGATGCAAGCCTTTGGAATTCCAAGTTGGCGATCTCGTCCTACTCAAGGTATCTCCTTGGAAAGGTGTAATCAGATTTTGGAAGAAAGGAAAACTTGCACCACGTTATGTTGGACCATTCAAGATCGTTGAAAGAATCGGAAAAGTAGCCTACAGACTTGGGCTGCCTCCTGAACTTGGAAATGTTCATCCAAATTTCCACTTGTCCAATCTGAAAAAGTGTTTGGCTGATGAAAACCTCCACATCCCCCTTGATGAAATTCGTGTCGACAACACGATGCACTTCATCGAGAAACCTGTGGAAATATTGGACCATCAAGTCAAGAAGCTCAAGCGCAAGCGCATACGGATAGTCAAAGTTCACTGGGAATACAAACGTGGCCCAGAGTTTACTTGGGAACGAGAGGATCAAATGAAGGCGAAATATCCACACCTTTTTCCACAAGTTTCCTCTAATTAAATTTCGCGACGAAATTTCCAAAAGTAGGGGAGACTGTGACATCTGTGAATTTTAATCCTTGTACTGTTCCAAACAACTTTGTATTTAATGAAATATGGTGTTTTAATTTCAATATTTGTTTAATTATTTGTGACATTAGTACGTTTTCAATCATTGTTCAATTCCGAACTCTCAAACGTGTTCTGGAAGTGAAATCATAAACCGTTACGTAAACATAATCAGTTTAACGCGACGTACACTCCGGAACTGTGACATAAGCCAAACATACCCTAAATACCCTTTACATAACTTAGAAATAAGTTTCGAAGGATTCGGTATGGCAAAAACATGTTTATTCGAACTTTAGAACTATTTGCGACAAAACTGCGTAACGAACGTTGGTGACCGCCCGGATAATATTTAAATCCTAAAAATATTCTGTTATGATTAAAATTTTATTTTTAATCATGTTCGTGTTGAAAAATAAATTAAAACGCTTAAAAACGTTATTTTTAAAAATTTAAGCGCGTACCGTGTGTTACTGCGTAACCCAGTGTTTCTACTGCAAAACGCAGACAACGCAGCCAGTCTCGGCAACTGATATTTATTTCAGTAATATTTTGGTGAGTTTATTTTATAGAATAATAAAAATAATATAAAACGCCATAAACCGGGATTAAAACACTAGACATTACACTTAACCTCCAACAATTATCTAATTTACCATTCAAAAATTACACTTACCCCCCCCCCATATAATTTACGGTCACAAGGACCCCACCAAGATCACACCATATCTCCTAGATTTCATTCTTATTTTATTAAGATTTTGCTTGATTTTATGGACAAGATATTGGTTGGAAGATTATAACTATGGGGTGATATCTTACAAGATCATTACATTCACAACTTCACTCCACTCCCTTACACTCTATCTCCCTCACTCTCTCTCTCCCCCATAACCGTACACCCCCTTTCTCTCTCCATTTCCAATTTTGCAACCTTGTTCTAGAAGATCAAACTCCATTCCAAGCTAGTTTCAAGTTGGTGTGAAGATCCAAAGGAGTTTCCAAGGTGTTTTAAAGCTCCATATCATCAAAATCTCATCAAAAGCTTACTTGAATCTTGAAGGTATAAAGTTTATGTTTAAATCATACACTTGATTCTTGGTTGTTCTTGATGATTTGGAAGTTTCTCTTGAATCTTGGAATTTTTCACAAACTTGAAATCTAAAAAGAAATGGGTCTTGATACAAAATAAAGATGGTATTATATATGTGTGTATATATAAATGTATATATATATGTATGTGTATGAGATTTGAGTTTGAATTGATTTTTTATAAATACTAGTTTAGGATGTTTGCTTGCATGAACAAGATTATGTGCAAATATGTTAGAGATATAAAGGAGTGATTGAATCATGCGTTGTAATTTGAAATAATGTTAGTATTTTGACATGTAAATGGCCGAAAATTTATTAGACATATTTGAGAATTTTTAAGTTGTTGCATGTTCTTGAATGATAGTTAAAATGCAAGTGTTTGATGATTTGTGTATGATATGATGAATTTTCAATTAAATCAGTAAGTATACATGAATAAATTACATGTTTGATGCATTTAAATTCATATGAAATGATGATGATATGATAGTGTGCTTTAGACACGTGTACATAAGAATACATGTTGATTTAAAGCTCAAGAAATGATAAAAAAATGATTGGATGACAAAAATATTTTAGAACAGATTATAAACACTAAAAATAACATTATTTGGTATATTATAATGGCATGAAACTTTGTCATAGGTTTGATAGCTTTGCATGTTGTACATATAGCCTAGAAAGTGGTAAAATATGTGAAATTTGCATGATTTATGTGCTTTATGTGAGACCTGCACTATCATGAGTATAACCACTATTTTATTCGGTAAATAACATGGGTTATGTTAAAATATCAAGTCGTTACAATTTGGGATGGTTAGGGTAACGTTTGACGCAAAACTATGCGGTTAAACGGTTAAAAATCAGCTTTTCGGAGGATTTTTATAAAATTGATTTAGATCAGTAACTAATCTGATATTTTTGCTATAAAAATAAGTATTTTAACTTATATTAAGTTTACTTGGTGTTTGGCTAGTCATAGATGACTTCCGATGCCCAAAATCGTTACCAAATCGCTAAAATACGCGTTTTTCAATGTACACTAGAATGGGTTGTTCATGGGTAAGTTTTATGTGTTACAAGATGTTATGTGATTTATAATATGTGTATGATGACATGCTAATACTTGACAAGATTATGTGTATTACGCTATTATTAGTATGTTACATTTGAGTATATATATATATATTACGACGCGCAAATCGTAGATATATTGCTTATAACATGATGAGGCTCACCAATAAAATCGTTCAAGTCGCAAAGTTTTTTTTAAATATATATGAACTCATATATATATAAATACACCAATATAATAAAAAATAATAACTTTTCGAGAAAATCTCGAAGTTATGTGAAAATTCTAAGTATCGGAGAAACTTAGGTATTTTTGTGAGTTTTTGATTATTAAATCGTTCTTATTTAATTTAGGACGAATAAACAATTTGAGGGATTGTGTTAACATATAAAAACGCACCCAAAGGTGAGTACATAGTTCCCCTATTTTACGTTTTCAAATGTTTTGGGGTGAAGCATATGTGCATAACTTTACTTTTCGTTTTCATGACATTATACATGTTTTATTACATATTACATATAATACATTATTTCAAAGACATTTTTATGGTATATTGACTTAGTATACCTAACATTTGGTTTCAAAGACATTTTATTGATATATTGACTTAGTATGCCTAATGCATGGTTTTACAAAGACATTTCTCATGACATGCTTACATTGAAAAGGACATTTGGTATGTTTAACGGGTTATTAGTACATTCATTAACATTGATCACACCGCTCGGTAGTATGTAATAGCGCTATAGGACTTGACAAATCCCGTTCCCGCTTTCTAGGAATTTCAGAAGGGGAATGACAGAATCCGGATACATTTTTGATAAATCTTGATCCTGATAAGGGTTTATCCGACAGTCTCAAGGCTTGAGTGTATGCGATAGACAAACCACATAAATGTTCATATCGATAAAAGCAATGGTTTCAAAACATAACTTTGGATTTTAACTTTTGGTTATTCAAAGACCTTGTTTTGTACATGACATTGGATTTCAAAAGACATTTGTTTATACTTGACATTAGACATTGTTTACACATGACATTGGACATTGACATTTAAAGAAGACATTATTTCATGGTTATTAATAAGTGATTTAAGTAATGAGACGTGTGTAATATGATAAAAGCATGGTGGATACGCCGCTGGTACTTCCTATATATAAGCGCTTTTATTGTATTGTATATCGTGGCGTTATCTAAACCACTTCAACAAGGACAAGACATGACATATTTTTATACATATTATTTTCATTTGGTTATTTACTTAACCATACATCATTCTTTTATATCATTTGATTTTCATATGATTTTATAAAAGAAAATATTTTATAAGGTTCATGACTACTTTTTCGTTAAACATTTCTTTTAACATTCAAAGTCATGAATCTTAAACACTAAACCTATCTTACTCACATTCATTTTTATGCTGACGTATTTACTTTCACATATGTTTCAGGAGCGAATGTTTGATGTGAGCAAGCTACACTTTGGGTGACTTGGGCCCTAGCAATCTAAAATCAAGAAAGTTATCATATTTTTTGTTATGTGTTTTGTTTGAACTAAGACAATGTAATAATTTAAGCATGTAAAACTTAACTTTAATTATCATGTGTTATGAAACAATAATTCTGCCACACTACTCCCCGACAATTCCGCCGTGGTTCGTTGTTTTACGCGATCGGGGTGTGACAATTTATGAAAATCAACCTCCAATATTTGTAATTTTGTTACCAAAATTTATGGCAAAGTTTTTGTAAAAAAATCATGGTTAAAATACACTTGTAAATATTTGTTTAAAAATATTTTTCTAAGTTTTTATATTTTTAGAAATGGAGGTTTCCATGCATTCAAGCATATCATTTTCTTTTGTAAAAATCATCACAATCATCAACAACAACCTTTACTTACCAATTTTGCCAAAATGATGCATTTTCTACTACTTCATGAACTTGAATATTTGTAAAAATTTGTAGTAACTTACTAGTGTTCTTAGTAAGTCTTGTTACCCTTTAAAATGTGATTAGTTCTTTAAAAACTTCATTTTTAAAGAAGTTAGATGTTTACAACTTCAAATCATATTTGCTAAAACTATTTCCTTATGAAATCTTCTTGTTACACAAGTGTTTCTACACTTGTTTAACCACCAAAAATAGGGTTTTTTATGTAAGAACCAAGATTTAACAAAACTTATATTTTTAACTTGGTTCCTTTGAAAAACCATTCATAAATCTTTAGATCTATATGATTAATATCTTACTTTGAACTTTATTTTTCAAGAAAACCATTTATTCATTCAAGTTCATGATTCATGTGTGGATGATCCATCATCCTACAACATTTCTTCTTTCTCATCTTGCTAGATTATGTTTTTAATCATGATCTAGCAAGATCTTATGATGATTAACATCATTTCTACAAACAATCAATGATCAACAAGCATAACAACTCATATTCATCAAGATTACTTCATTAAACAAGCTTATATTCGTGTTTACTTCTTATGATCTTTAGTGTTCTTTAAGATTTTGATTATGATTCTTCTTTAACCACTTAAAATAGATGTAAAATAGATAGATCAAAGTTCTTACCACTAGCTCAAGGCTAGGAATGATTCAAGTGAAGAAAATGAGTGGATAAAAACAAACAAGAGAGGTTCTTCAAGCTCCAAAGCCACCAAGCTCCTTAGTCTTGCTTCTAGCACCTTTGTATGTATGTGAAATGGATGAAGAAGGTTGAATGATGATGGTGATGGTTGTTGTGGCTCACGGCCGAGAACAAGAGAGGGAGAGGAGAGAGCTTGTGTGTGTTTAGTGTGTGTGAGAATGAATTCAAGAACTCAAGGTGTTAATTTATAATCCAAACTTAGGTGTTTTCCATTGGTTTTTATGTCTAAATTAAGCCAACAAGATCCAATAAAAAATTCAAACAAATCAAGATGGTGGGCCATATGTTGGGGCCGTAAATAGGTGGGGGGGGGTCTAGAGTAGGTTTTAACTAGTTTAGTTACATTAAGGTTGAAATCCAAGTATTAGTTACATGCTTTAGTTATTAGATATTTTTAGGAGGTGTTATGATGTTCGGGGACCATAACTAGCTCAGTAATGTTAAAACAGTGCTTTTAGTGTAAATTTGATATTTCGTGTAGTGTCCGGTTGTTCGGTTGGTTATTGGTTCGTTAAAGTGCTAAACTTTGCAGTTTAGTGTGCTTTATGTATCTTTTTGTGACATTTTTTATTCCCGACACTTAGGAAAGTATTCAGGACCATTTAACCATATTTCTGCATAATATTAGTGTGTTAAATTGTTGATTTTTTATGAATTTTGCTGAATTCAGCACTTTGGGTGAGTTTTAGACACTTTCCGGCACTTAAACTATCACTTAGAAAGGCAGTTTTGTGATCCTTACTTTTCTACACACTACACTAGTGTAATACTTGGTTTCTGGCTCATTCTAAGTCTCAATGCACTGTCTGTCTATGTGCTGAGTTCTATCAGCATTTTCCTGATTAATCAAATAACTATGTTAACTGTACTTAATGCATCACTTAAGGCAATACAGCTTTTATGCAATATTGGTATGACATTAAACAATGTATGATGCACATGTATGTATATGGCAGTAATCAGAAAGCAGTTAATTACAAACTTAGCACAGTCATTAAGCACTAATTATGATTAATTAATTGTACGGATACCTAGATTTTTGACAGTTGTCACATATTGTTGTAAGTATATTTTGGTGTTGCTATTTTGTTAGTTATGTATTCCTAAATATTTATATATATGTATATGTATACACACAATCTGTATGGTTTGCTTAATATATTTATGCACACTTGTATGGTTTGCTATATATATATATATATATATATATATATATATATGTATACACACAATCATTAACCCGTGCGATGGGACGGAAACCATATCACTTAGGTTGGTGAGTTTAGGGCTATGAATGGGGCAGTTCGCGACGCAACGGAAAACACAACACTTGTTAGTAATTCTAAGGGTGTGCATGAGAAGGTTCTGTTCAGTTGGGTCATAACTAAAATCTAAATTTTCGTTTAAGGTACTTCAAAATCAGTCATGGGGATTTAATGATGTTTGGGCACCCACCTATTAATCACATTCACATTTACACATCAGCAATAACTATATATAAATGCAAACATTTGACTCAAATATGCATGGAGGTGATTGTCAATAGAAAAATGACATTGAAACCATTCATCCATAACTATAAATAAATGCAAAAGGTCTTCATCTTCTTGACCACAAAAACTGAACCTTAAGGACTCCATATTCACATTTCTTCTATACATTCCAAAATAGCTTTTGGGCTACATTCGACTCATACATGAAAGGCCTTATTTCCGATTTAGCTTAACTTTTAAAGACCAACACATTAGAGAATAAAATTAGCCCGATTATTGACCCATTTGCTAAAAAAAAAAGAAGAAGTAAGAATATCAAATAAAAATAAGCGCATACAAAACCAACAATACAAGGAAACCTGTAACATACAACCAAGAACACCCAGCATAACAAAACCAACATACAGAGCCAGCAACAAAATTATTCAAAAGAGACTCCTCCCAAGTGTCGGTTCCAAGCATCCCATGAAATAGTTTTCCATTTGGATCTATTTAGAATCTACCAAAATGATGTCTTCTTAACGGCATCCACCAAACCGGTCTTCTAGTTGTGATTTAAACCCGAACAGGACCAACTTGGGCCTTTCCCGATCAAGCGTGTTTGAGGTTGTCATTAAGGCTGACTTAATGCAGCACAACAGCTGGACTCCAATGAGGATGCTTTTGCTTTATCAAAGTTGCTATCGCGACTATATGTGGTGCAACGATGCTAGTTCCCGAGATCATAGCAAAGTTTTCTCCTATTTCAAAACATTTAAAGTAAATACCATATTTTTTAATTAAAAAAACATATTAAATATTTACCCTTTGGTCAGCTTATGTATTTCAAACTGCACCATCTCATGATAATGTTTTCTTATAATTTTTCTTAGCTTTATAGGGGGAAGATGGGTGCTTCCCTCCATAGGGCATACAAGACAGTTTATTGGTGGGAGCCCATCATATTTAACTGATGTGTGTAAAATGCAACATATAAATTTCATCAAATGAGGCATAAAACTAACCTTTTTTTAGTACTAATGTTGGAAAAAGTGTGCTTTTGTCTTCCTTTTGAAATTACAGGACCAAATAAGCTTAAACGAGCAAAAGGAACAAATATACAGCAAACACCAACATAAATACAAAGAAAAGGAATAAACGTGACATGCCCGACCCCTCGACAGTATCTCCAAGAGCAAAAACAAGAAACAGAAGGCTGACCATGGTCCGTGCCCACTGGACACGGGGGCGTGGTCAGATGTTTGTAGAAATGGACAAAGTTGTAGAAGCTTCTACGCCCACCACGGGGGCGTGCCCAGCTCAGCACGGGGCGTGGTCAACGCTAAGATTTGTAGAATCTTGCAAAATCTTGGTAGTACAGATACGCTTCTGCACATGGGGTCATGGCCGCTGGACACGGGCCTTGTCGAGCCCTATGCAGACAAATGCAATTAATGAAGGAAGAGAAAAGGATGACCACGGGGGCATGGCCGCTGGATACGGGGCCGTGGCCGGGCTTCTGTGCAGGCTATAAATAGGGGTGGTTAGTTCACTTCAAAGGCATCCCTTGGCAAACCACCTCTCTCCCACTTTGCCACCACTCCACCACCATTATAACACCCACATCCACCACCATCATCCACCATAGAGTGTGTGTAGTAGTCTCGGGATCCAAGACTGATCGTAAGAGTTCTTGTCAATCAAAGGCCATGTTTGGCTAAGCCTCTTACATCACTTGGTGAAGACAAGCATTTAATGTATTACTTTTGATTTTTAATCTTTTCACACTTTTTATTTAGTTTTGTAGTAATGACTTTAATAACTAGTTCCTTATGTTGAAGGTGAAACTTCTTTATCATTTGTCTGTGGTGTCTTGGCATTACTTTACTGTCTCTATAAAGTAAAAGATTTTCACCATTCATATCTCTACGGTCTATATAGAGATATGTTGGCTACCTGGTCAGGGGTTAAGGGAATGGTTTAGCAAGGTTCTTGCCTTGTTCAGTGTATAGATCCTGCAAGGACCTGGGTCAAGCTTACTAGGACCTCCTTCAATACCCACTGGTATTGGATGGCGGGGGTGCGAATGGCTTGATCCCCTCATATGTAAACTACTATTAATACATTAAACCGGCTACTTGGGATTGTATCCCTGCTGACTCAAAAGAGGGATTGTATCCCTTCAAAAGAGGGTAACGTTACCTTCAAAATAGGGGCCTACCACTTTTCGCATTAATAACTTAATTAATTATCTTTCAATATTCTGACCTTTTGGGATTGTATCCTTGTTGACTCAAACCACTGGGTTGATGGTAACGTCACCTTCAAAAGAGGGGCCAACTACTATAACTAAGATAATCTCTTAAAAAGTGCAAAAGTGCGGAAATCATCAAAGGATACATTAAAGGCGAGTCGGATCCAAGTGATTCATCTTGTGTATCTGTTTTTATTTTATTTTTATTTCAGCATTTTTTTATTTTTCACGTTTAAACCTTTTTCTCAAAATTTTTAGTTTGATTAGACGTTGAGGATAAACCGGTACTAAAAGCTCTTGTGTCCTTGGATGGCCTCGGTATCTTACCAACGCTATACTACGCTCACAATGGGTGCACTTGCCCATGTGTGTGTATAATGTTAGTAGAATAGCGTGTTTTATAAATTTAAATTTTGACTAATGTGTAAAATGGGCTTAAAATATTAATAAAAACATATTACACCTTACACAAACCAAGTTTTTGGCGTCGTTGCCGGGGACACAAGGATTTTAAGAAAGCTTAAAATCGATGGCCTAAACATTTTTAAACTTTTTCAAAACTGCGCGCACATTTCTGCATTTTTTTTCTTCAATCTTTGCATTACAGTAACCTGAACACGGGGCCGTGCTCACTGAACACGCCCCCGTGCTGCATAAAAATTAACAAAACACCTAGATACAGAGTCTGAACACTGGGTCATGCTCACTGAACATGCCCCCGTGCTGCACAAAACCAATCACATTTTCAAAACGCCCAGATACAGGATCTGACCACGGGTCGTGCTCATTGAACACGGGGTCGTGCTCAGCCTCTGTTTCCGTTTATATCTTTGTTTTCTGGTCTCAAGACTCTGTTGTGGTCTGCTGAGTGATTCTTATGGATCAATACTTAGGAGGTTACAACTACCACTATGAGGAGGATGATTATGAAGAAGAGTATTGTACCATTTGTGGTAATCTGCACTCGGTACAATATTGTGACCTCTTCGAATCATCTCCTTCGTACACATACCATGAGGAGCCCAGGTACGAGCTAACCACTTCGTATACATACTATGAAGAGCCAATGTATGAACCTTCTCCCTCATACTCATATCTTGAAGAACCAAGGTATGAGCCTTCATACTCATACTTTGAGGAACCAAGTTATGAGCCTTCTCCTTCATATACTTGCTATGAGGAACCATGGCGTGAACAACCCACCTCATATGAGTATTATGAAGAACCAAGTTACGACCCTTATCCATCATATACTTACAATGAGGAACAATGGTATGAACCATCTACCTCATATGAGTATTATGAGGAACCAAGGATCGAACTTCCGAACTCAAGCTGTGGGGATATTTATTCCGATCGCTTTGACGAACCACCAACTATCTCCCCCGTAGCTGAAAAGATAATAGAACACCTTAAAACGATCGAGCGCTATATAAAAGAAGCCTGCGCAAGGGAAGAGATAACTTATACTAAAGAAGTGATAGTAGAAGAGGTAAAATTGGAAGAACAAGTAGGTGAAAAACCGACGCATGAACTAAACAACGAAAAAGGTGAGTCCGACAAAGTTAATCTTAAAAAAGAGTCTAATTTTCAAGAAATTAACCTCTTAACACCTTCTTTCGAAAACCATTGTTTGGTACCTACTCATGCTAAGTTTTTAAAAGAGGTAAGCACTAACACTAAAATTGACGAAATGCTAAGTATTAAGTTAACAAATGATCAAACTACCTAATAAAAGATGACCCATTTGAAATTAACATTGTCACACCCCGACCACGTAAAACAACAAAACGTGGCAGAAACGTCGGGGAGTATTGTAACAGAATCATTGTTTCACAACCATGGATTAAATAATTTCGTTTTATTGAATTATTGAACTCATTGTTTTATTACAAATTAAATGAATACAAATGTTGTCTTTCAAATTTTAAAGTCACTAAGGCAAGAGTCCATCCTATGTATAGCATGTATCAACAATCATTACATAGCAGCACCTGAAACATGTGTAAAAATAGGTACGGCAGCATAAGAATGCCTGTGAGTTACATAGGTTTTATTGAAAATAAGATTCATGACTTGTAAGTTTAAAAGAATGTTTTAACAAAATAGTCATGAACTTTAAAAATGTTTTCTTTTATAAATCATATAACAAGTGATAAGAAAACAGATGATATAAAAGAAAGATGTATAAATAAATAATTAAGTAAAATGAGTTTGTATAACAATATTTTACAAAAAAGGTTTGTAGTATACATGAAAATATACTTTGGTTTTAAGAAAGTCGAATAAGTAATATATCAAAATATATTTCGGTTCCAAAATGGTTAAACAGATAACAGATAGTATATTAAATATACTTTAGTCGTCAAAATAATCATTTTCGGTAGTATATCAAAAGTATACTTTAGTTTTATAAATAACATATTAAACTATGCTTTGGTTTTATAAATAACATATCAAACTATGTTTTAGTAATTAACAAAATATATGTTGTTTTGTACAATATCACATATGAGAGCATATCAAACTATACCTTTGGGTGTATAACAAAACATACAACAAAAATGTGATTTTAGAATTCATTCAGACCTTAGTGTAACAAAATACACCTTTTAGACTATAGAAATACCACAAAGGCAATCCCTATTTGGATAAAATATCGGTTTCTGACATTCCATACAACAGGAATGGGGTGTCAAATCCTATAGCGCTATATCATACTACCAATCGGTCAGGTGAACATAAAATAAGTATAATTCAACAATTAATTTTATAATCTTTGAAAAATCAGTGTTTAAACCATAAATAATCATTCAGTTTGTCAAAAGATAAGTACTAATATGTATAATCAATTATACTTTGAAATCGTAAACATAACAAATAGGTACACATGCTTCACCCCAAAACATTGAAAATAGTAAAAGAGGGGACTATGTACTCACTTGAGGATGCTTAGAAGTCTTGAATAACAACCAAGCAAAGCTAGATGGATCACGGAATCAAACGGCACCTAATATAGGTAACTAAGTAAATAAACCGGACCTAAATCGAAAGTCTAACTGGTTGTTTAGACCGCTTGACTTACGACTCTAAACAAGCACGAGACTAAAAAGTGACGAGCTAAACATGTTAAAACATGTTTAGTTAAGTTAGAAAACTGGTTTTGATATCAAAACAAAGTGTTTTGATACCCAAGAGTAGTTTGGTTACAAAATACGCATGAATACGCATTTTAGCTGAAACTACGACTCGTCACTACGTCTAGTTAACGTGGTAATCAGTAGGTATAGTCACACGGGACTATAACCATCGTGATTACGCTCACGTTGCAAAGTTTAAACGAACTTTGTGTTGACCATAACCTGGTCAAAGTATAAAGTCAAACACTGTTTGACTTTCGTGCTTAAAACGCATAAAAGAACGAAAGAATGCTTACAAAGGGTCCAAGCTAGGAAGTTTGATCCAAGTTTGCTCAGGTATGAAGTGTTTAAACCACAACTTAGAGCAAAATGAATCAAGGTGTGAGGAAAATGAAATGAGAGCTTGGGTATATATAGATTTCGGAGAACCGTTAGGATCGTTTCTCGCATTTCGTGCTTCGATCTTGGCCCTCCACTTGGGCACATGGTTTTCAAAACCACGGGGATACTTAAAACCATCAAATTCCAGCCCATAGAGTGCAAAACCTTGGGTTAAAACCATTAAAACCTCAAAAATGGTCCAAGTTCAATGGTATAAAAAATGGTCCCTGCACTTGTAAAACTTGATTTTTTGGCACTTTTAAGCCCCGTTAACCCCATTTAAAGGCTCTAAAATGAAGTGAAAGTATAGGGAACTTGAAATGTGCTCAAAAATATCTCGGATGTCGGTTCGTTTGGTCGTACGGTTACGTTGTTCGGTTAATTACGACGGAAATCGTAACGAACGCAAAAACGATCCAAATTACGTGACGAATGGAATTTTATCATGCCAATCACTAAAATAAAATATTTTAATGATTACATAAATTTTTGGATGTCCGGGTATATTCAGAACGTAAGATATGCGCAAAAATGCAAACTTATGCACTTTTTGAGCTTTTTATTCCCTATTGATCAATAAAGTTTATTTTAGCATACCGTACCCCTCAAAGCCTGTTTCTAAGCTATGCAAAGGATATTTAGGGTATGTTTAACTTTTGATCAAGTTCCGGAATGTTCGCTACTATGCAAATCGGCATACTTTCGCAGTTTGACACAAATAGTCCCTACGATCGAATAAACTTGATTTCAACACACCAAACCATCCAAAACTTATTTCTAAGTTATGTAAAGGTTATTTAAGGTATGTTAAGCCTATGTCACTGTTCCGGAGTGTTTGTTGCATTAAACTGTTTATATTTACGCATCAGTTCGCGTATAACCTTCTAGAAAGCGATTTAAAGCTCGAATTCGAACAAGAATTGATATGTGCAAACGATGCACATATTTATACAAATCCCAAGTATGAAATACAATATTTCATTGGTTTGGTATCTTTTTTTATGGTTGAAGTGACACAGGTGTCACAGTCTCCCCTACTTTAGGAAATTTCGTCCCGAAATTTAATTTTAGAGGAAACTTGTGAAGACAACTGTAATTGTTTCGCTTTCGAATGAATCCCTCTGTCACACCCCGACAGGGTAAAACAACAAAGCACGGTGGAAAACGTCGGGGCGTGTTGCAACAGAATTATCGTTTCATAACCATGGGTACAAAAGTGTTTCATTTTATTGAATATTAAACATTAACATTGTCTTAACATAGAACAACAAGTTACATATCGACTGTGACAACCGGTGATTTACGGCTCTTAAATACATGATTAACAGGCGATTAACGCGACAATAAATAATGTTTACAACGCAAATTAGCTTAATTAGGCCTTTGGAGTGCCTAGGAACGTTTATCCGACTTTACAGTACGCGTATGGAGATTCGCGTGGAATCTGCGGAACATCAAACGACAACGAACTGAAACCATACGAAATTCTGACAACGCCGACAAATATGGATGTTACACGAATATTTTATACTTATGGAGTTTGGGTCGCGATATCGGGTCTCGTAGGAATTACGGACCACTTACACATGAGATGGGCTTGTGGGCCCTGGGCCCAAGTTCAAAACCCACAAGGCTAAACCTACACAGCACATAATATACTAGATCTTATAAGATCTGTATAAAATATTGCCAAATCCCTACAAAAGATTTCCAAATTCTCACTAAATCTCTAAAAATCCTATCAAATCTCCATAAGAGATTTTTGTCTTTAATGTGGAATGCACAAGATCTCTACAAAATTTTGTAAGATCTCTACAAGATCCCATTAACATCCTTATAAAAGCCCACACCCTCCTAAATTCTTTTTATACACCCACACAAAAGAGAAAACACAAACTTTAGTCTGTGTTTCCCCCTCTCTCTTTCGGTTTCATAGACAAACACAGGAAAATCAACCCCTCACAAACAAACCCACAACCAAACACATATGAAAACCCCTCATCTCCTCAAAGATACAACAGACTCAAACATCACCCTCTCATCTCTCTCGATTTCCTGTCTAGACAAACACACGGCCGGCTGCCGGTTGTGTTACCGGCGACGAGTTCCTCCGGCGACACACACCTCAGATACCCCCCGGTCACCGATGCAATCCCAGCGAAAAAAAACGGAACCGCCGCACGCGGCGGCGGCGTGGCGGCAGAATAGGAAGAGAGGAGAGAGAGAACTGGTGGTGGTGAGCGACGGCGGCGGCAGAGGTGGTCGACGTCTCGGACCGATGGTATGGGTCTCGGACCAG
Organism: Helianthus tuberosus; assembly: GCA_030545235.1. Taxonomy (NCBI): domain Eukaryota; kingdom Viridiplantae; phylum Streptophyta; class Magnoliopsida; order Asterales; family Asteraceae; genus Helianthus; species Helianthus tuberosus. The sequence goes on from JARYGA010016030.1 coordinate 24,686, forward strand.
TGGTTCGTGCCTCGGTCCGGCGGTAGGTGTTTTGATCCGGTGGTTCGTGTCTTTATCCAACGAGTTCACGGTAAGACCCCTCTCTGATTATCTTCATTTTGTTTCTTTTTCTGAAGATTGCTGAAGATGATGATGTTTCCGGCAACAGTTCGCCGACGGCGGCAGAGCCGCGGCAGCGGTGGTGATTTTCGGGTCAGTCCAAGAATGGTTAGTTCAAGTCAGACTTTGGTTCATGGCAGTTCATGCTCAGATTTGTTCTGGATTTGGTGTTCGAGTCAACTCAGCTCAGTGTTCGAGTAAGCTTGGTTCAAGTTCTGTCAACTATGGTCAACTGGTCAGCCGCGGTTCAGGTGCGGTTCGACGAGTCAGACTTTGGTTCATGACAATTTTGGTCAACTGTGTTTCAACCCCCCTAAAACATAGTCTTGAAAATCTTATCCTTATCCTTGTTCGCTTCTTGTAAGTAAACCTTATAAAAACACTCTTGTTTCCACTAGATTATGATGCTCAAATTCACCCAAGACCTGATGATTGTGGTTAAAATGAATCAAATACATAAATTTTTTCTTGAAAACCTTATGTTTCTGAAAAAAACAATGTTTGGTAACACTAGTAGTTAACCTTCACGTTGTTTTGAAAACATCTAGAATCATGTTCACAAGTTCATAATTCATGTGCTAGAAGGGGTGATGTCACTAGATTCATGGATATTTGTTGGGTCCTATTAAATCCACATGGTATCATCTTATTCTCACATGGTTGATACGGGCCGTATAAGGTTATACGACCCGTATAGAATAAAGTGAACCGACGCCTTTGTCGGTTCACTTTATTCTATACGGGCCGTATAACCTTATACGGCCCGTATCAACCATGTGAGAATAAGATGATACTGTGGTCGTATATATATTATACGACGATGCTATACGGCTCGTATATATGTATACGACCCGTATACAATGATTTTCGTTTTTTTTATTATTTTATTACTATTTGACGCGACGTATTATTACTCGATTCACGTGTGATTAGACGTAAGATTCTCCGATTCGATGTTATATTCCTCGAATCTCGTGCGAGTTATGTGATTAGACGTTAGATTCCTCGATTCGCGTGTTAATCATTTGAAACGATGTAATATTCCGTAAAATTCTCTATATAAACGACACTAATTTCATTCATTTTCATTCAACTTCTATTCGTTTCTTCTATTTTTCTCTGTATTCAAATTATTTACGTTATAATGTCGGGTGGGGGTGACATTTTTAATGTGTTTGGTAACGAGGCGAATCAGGGGAATGAAGATAACAAAGCGGGCATGTTTGATCTGAATGCTCCGTTCGATCCCATTTTTGCGTCTGGTTCAGGTCAGGATACTTGGGGTTTGGATGCCATTCAGCCTAATTATGCTGGTTATTACCCATCGCAACACCCGGTTAATTTTGAAGCCCCTCCTGTTAGTGTTGGACCGCCGACTGATAGTTCTCATTCTTCTCCCATAAGTTGTGGACCGCCCGAGGGTCCAAATGCTGAAGAGGAACGTACTGAGTTTCAAAACAAGGAGGTATAACATTTAATTATACGTTTATTTGTTGTATGTTAACTATTTTAGTGTTTTTACGTTTGATGTTGTTTTTATTAAAATCTTAGATTAGGGTTGCTCAACGGGTCGTGTTCGCGGGTTGGTGGGTTCAACCCAACCTGAACCAGAAAATTTTACACAAACCCGAACCCGACCCGAACTCGAAAATCGTATCATATATAAGAACCCGAACACGACCCGAAGTTTCATGGGTTGACCCGAACACGACCCATTAAAGCCGAATTTTTTTATTTTTTTTCTAAAATTAATATATTAAAGTTAAAATTTACTTAAAAAACACAAATATATATATATAGGGGACCGCTAGAATGAGAACCACCCCGAGTTATGAGAACCGCGAGAACCACACCATCCGGGCCGCGGTTGACCAAATTTTTTTTTTACAACTAGATATGTGTATTATAAACACATTCGTAAAAAAAAAATTTTAAAAAAAGGCCGAGGGGGTAGTTTTTTACACCACAAGTTTGGTGTAAAAAAAAAACAAAAAAAAAAAAAACACCAAACTTGTGGTGTAAAAAACTACCCCCTCGGCCTTTTTTTAAAATTTTTTTTTTTTACGAATGTGTTTATAATACACACATCTAGTTGTAAAAAAAAATTTGGTCAACCGCGGCCCGGATGGTGTGGTTCTCGCGGTTCTCATAACTCGGGGTGGTTCTCATTCTAGCGGCCCCCTATATATATATATATATATATATAATATCATATTTAAGTTATAAAATCTATGTTAATTTCTCTTTTTAACTTATAATCATGGCATAAAAATACGCACCCCATTTAATTTATATATATTGTAAAAAATATATAATATAATATAAATGTGTAACGGGTTAACCCGCCATCCCGACCAATGTTGACCCGAACCCGACCCGTTAATCCAAACGGGTTCGCAGGTTTAAGCTGAAACTGACCCGAACCCGTTTATACTAAAACTAAACCTGGGTCAATCATTTGAGTTAATCATTAATTGGCACTTATAAGTGTTTCCGTTAGAAATTCGCTAGCATGGATGAATTGATAGACTGGTGTAGAGACGTCGGACGCGTAAATGGCTACGCCCTCGTCACCAAACGCACCATCTACGATAAACCCCATAGTTGTCAGCCGGTAAAAATTTGGCTTACGTGCGATTATGCCGGCAATTACAAATCAACAACGACGGTCAGACGCAGCGGGACTAGGAAAACCGGTTGCAAGTTCCAACTGGTCGGGACATACAGAAAGAGGTTAGGTTACTGGGATCTAAGGGTTGAGGAAGGTAAACATAACCACGAACCATTTCTGTATCCAGAGGGTCATCCGTCCCTAATGAGGCTGACTCCATCGGAAGAGAGGACGGTGGAGCAAATGACGCATCAGAACATCAAACCACGAGGCATTCTTGCTGTCATTAAAGAACAGAACCCCATAATGTCTCAACAAGAAACACCATATACAACGCTCGAGCCAAATTGGGTCGAATGGAACAAGTCGGCGAGACTCCAATGCAGATACTTTTTGACCGGTTGGAGAAGGTTGGGTTTGTTTTTTACCATAGAAAATCTCAAAACGGCGAACGGGTCGAGGATGTTTTCTTCATCCACCCGGAGTCGAACATGTTGTGGCGCGCTTTCCCGCATGTGTTGCTTATAGACGCCACCTACAAGACGAATCAGTACAAAATGCCTCTAGTCCAGATTATCGGTGTTACATCAACGTTGATGTCGTTTTGCATTGCTCATGCGTTCGTAAGCCACGAGAAACAGGAAAACTTCACATGGGTTCTACAGAGGTTGAAACACTCATTAGACAGTGTTATGGAACCCCGTGTAGTAGTAACGGATAGAGATCGCGGCCTAATGAACGCATGTGCAACCGTGTTTCCCAGGGCTAGACATTCATTGTGTAGGTGGCACATACAGCAAAACATCTTCAAACATTGCAGGAAAAGCTTTAAAACAGAGGACAGATGGGAGAGGTTTCTTTTCAAGTGGGGCGAGCTAATTAAATCAACGACCGATCATGACTACAACTACTGGTACGAGCGAATACGATCAAACTTGCCACGCAAAAAAACCGACGGTAAGTTTTATATAATTTTTGTTTAATAATCGTATTTAATTGACTTGTCTTAACTGCACTTGACTTTGATTACAGAGATTATGAACTATTTGGATTTAATCTGGTTACAACCATATAGAGACCGGTTTGTTTCGTTCTGGAGCGACCAACATCTGAACTTCGGTCAACGTACAACGAACAGGGCAGAGGGTCAACATGCCCTTTTGAAGCAGTACCTAGGCGACTCTAATTACACCCTGGAGAAAGTGGTACCACTTATCGATAAGCTCATAAGAAACCAGGTGACAGAAATCAAAGGCAGCATTGAAACAAGCAGGAGCCGAACATTGGGTCATCATAACAAACCAATATTTAATCTCCTACTAAAGAAGGTTTCACATGCCTGCCTAGAGGTGATATCAGATGAAGTAAATGAAATAGAAAAATTAAAGTTATATAACCGTACATGCGCGTGTCGTTTGTATACAAGCAGTGGGTTGCCGTACGCGTGTCGGTTGGAAACGTATATAACGAATGGTAATACATTATTCGACCAACCACATTTTATAATCATACCCTTTCATCACGCAAAATCTTATTGACGTTTTATGTTGTTTGTTGATATGTTCCTTAGGTCAAATGATCCCGTTGGAGATGATAGACCCTTTTTGGAGAAAGTTAAATTTGGACTCCATAGTGGAACCGAGCAAGGTGGACTCTTTCGACTTAGACGGCGAATTTGCGCTTCTCAAACAACATTTAAGTGCTCAGCCGAGAGAACTCAGGAAAAACTTTATTCAAAAGATGAAGGAGTTGGTACAACTCAATAAGACAAAGCTTAAACAACCAGTTGTGCAAAAAAACACACGGGGTCGTCCAACTTTAAAAGCTCAGCAACAAAGGAAGGATGATTCGTTTACGGAGCCTTCAAGACACAGCTTTTTAACAACGCAGGACCAGTATAGTGATTCAAAAGATGGGTTTCGCACACAAGATGAGTTTGGCACACAAGAGTCAAATTTCGAACCTACCAGGCACAGCTCGTTTGTCGAGTCACAAAGTTATTGTACTGAAACACCTATGTTCTTCGGCGAGATTGCGAAAGGCGCTAAGAATTCAAAAACGAAAAAGAAGGTCGCAAAATCAAAGGAAGAGCCACCAGACTTACCTTTGCTGCCTGTCGGACAAGTTAATATGTTCACGCACTTCAAAAAGTTCATTCCACCGTGCTTCTATCCATACCTCAGTCACATACAAAATGTAAAGGGTGATGGTAATTGTGGGTTTTGATCTATAGCGGTCGGCTTATCGCTTAAAGAGTATCAGTGGCCGTTCATACGGGAGCAGCTTCATGATGAGTGCAACCGGTTCCACGAATTATGGAAAAAGGTAAATGGACCTCAGTATCAACAAGTTCTGGAGTCATTAGTTTGGTCAAAAGACCATATAGACGGAGCACCTCAACATAAGTGGCTACAAATTCCATTCACGGGGCTTCTGATAGCAAACCGGTGGAATGTCATTTGTCTCTTATTAAGTGACCTTGGTTGTGCTTCATTTTTTCCCATGTTCAGAACAGCCGAAGAAAGTATTCCACATCGAACAGTCGCGCTTGTACATGTACACAGGAACCATTTTATTCACGTCAGATTAGAAGGGGACCCAATGCCAACCCCATCAGGATACTGGCGACAACCGACACGGAATACGCCAGCAGAAAGTTGGTATCACTATTACAAGGAATGTATTGACCAATATAATACGATCGTTGATGAATATAGGACCAGGGATTACATAGATTTAGGTGCCCTATGAATATAAAATGTTATTTGCATGTTTTGACAATTTGTAATGATCAACATACACGTTATATAAATGTTTTGGCAACTTTTTGAGATTGAACTTGAAAAAATGTTTAAACGAATCAATTTGCATGTTTTGACAATTTGTAATGATAAACATACACGTTATATAAATGTTTTGGCAACTTGTTGAAATTGAATTTGAAAAAAACGTTTAAACGAATCAACGTTAACGCATAACGACCGTATTTTTGTCAGTTCCGCATATAGTAATTGAAAAAAATGAAAAAAACTGAATTGTATACGAGCCGTATAAAAATATACGCCTCGTATACTGTGATCGTATATTAAGTATACGACAGAATTAAAATAAATTAAATCACTGTATACGGGTTGTATACTTTTATACGGCCCGTATACAAAAAAAAGGTCGTATAAGTTTTATACGACCTCATTTCCACCATACGGCCTCAACTTTCCACCAAAAATTCTCTCGGATCGTTCTTGGACAGCGTTCTTTGGCGTTTTTGGCGTTTTCTTCTCGTTCTTCCTATACGGTACGTTTTCGTATAGTGAAGTTTTAAATTACGTAACATGTTAGATTATGGTCTTGTATAGTAAAGCGTAGATAGGCGTAACGATTACGATTGTATAATTCAATTTGAAAAAAAAATTGAAACAGGAAATTGTAAATGATTATTATGTGTATACGGTCGTATAAATTATATACGATCGTATAATGTTTGAATATTCAAAAAATATACAATCGTATAAAATTTATACGACCGTATACACTTGAATAATCAAAGGTTATACGATCGTATACATTATATACGCTCGTATAATGTTTGAATATTCAAACATTATACGCTCGTATATTTATATACGGTCGTATAACGTTTGAATATTCAAACATTATACGCTCGTATATAATGTATACGGTCGTATCCTTGTTGAATCTTCAAACATTGTACTAGCGTGTATCATATGTACAGTACGTTCGTATACAAGAACAGTATTCGTATAATACGTTAACGATAATCGTATAGTGATTGCTAAGTTGTAATTGTTATTTGTTACAGACGATATGGCTGAGTCATCAGCAGCTGGTGCGGCCCGTAGAGGTCGAGGTCAGGGTCGGGACCGTGGACGTGGACGCAGGCGGGGACGTGGACGTGGACAGGAGGAGGATATTGTGCCCGATTTTACTGAGACGGGGCAGTTTGTTAGAGATATCCCCCGAGGTACGGTTGCCTATAGGGTTTTGGGCAAATTACGGGAGATGGTGCTGGATGCGCCTCGGACCATAGATTTTCAGCTTTTGACAGATATTGGAGCAAATGGTCGGGTCCGGGAGCTCATGCCAGCTAACTCCCCGTGGGACCGCTTATTTGATGCCGCCGCAGAGCGGGCCCACAGGGAGATTACTTTAGAGTTTTTATCTACCTTTACATTTACGGACACCCGGGGTGGGGGTTTTCAGCATTTTTTGACGACAGACGCCGTAACTTTTACTATTTGCGGCAAGCCTCAGAGGATGACACTTCCTCAGTTCGCTGTTGCCTTGGGTCTGTACTCACAGGATGACTCAAGGTCACGCGCATTTTTTGATGCGCCAGTCAGCACGTCCACTGACGTGTTGTGGCCGTATTGGAAGAGTATTGGGTTTGGGAAGTTCGCGAAACCGAATTAGCGATCCCTGAAGGCACGGGCGACTGATCTTTACGACCCGTTACACCGATACCTACATCGGCGTATCGCCGGTCGTCATGATAGCAGGGAATGGGTCACCCAAAGTGACCTATTCTTCTTGCACGACTTACTTACCGGCGGGAGGGCCAACTTGGCGTACAAGTTGGCCGCATATCTCGCCGAGTACGCTTTTAAACGAACCTCTTCCCACATCAGCTGTGGGGCCTTCGTCACCCGTCTGGCGAAGGGTTACTTGCGCCTCCTGACCCCGCAGGTGGCAAGGGATATGAAGCAGACACGCCAGCTTGACAGGGTTGGGAGGGACACAGCCCTATCGATGGGTTCGGCTCGCGAGGTCGAGGGAGGGCAGCTGGTTTGGGCTTATGGTGTGGGTGAGGGACCCCGTGGAGAGGGTGGTGATGAGGAGGGAAACGAGGGAGAGGGAGACGAGGGCGAGGGCGTGGGAGGCGACGGAGAGGGAGGCGACGGAGAGGGGGTCGCTCATACTGCCGATCGATCACAGGTAGTTGAGGAGGAGCTACGGGGTGATCGCCCGTACGTTCGACGCAGCGTGAGACAACGTGTGATGCCTCCACGGGGGGTGGAGGAGAGACTCGTTCAGGTCGAGTCGGTTGTAGCTGCAGTCAGAGCGGATTTAGCTGCAGTCAGAGGGGATTTAGCTGCAGTGAGAGAGGATGTACAGTGGATGGTCGAGGCGATTGTGGCTATGCATTCTGCCGCGCCCCTACCTCCACGAGCTGGCGCTGCACCACCACCACCACCACCGCCGTAGCTGCTTATTGTATTATTATTTTTTTTTGTTATTTTACGTTTGAAACTTTGTAAAAGTTTATCTTTTTTTTTAGATGTAAAACATTATAAATATTAATCTTTTGTTTAGATGTTATGTTGTTTGTTTAATAATTGTTGTCATAGTTTATCATAATCATATCACATATTTATCGTTTTACATAGTGGAAACTTACTAAACATTATAAATACGTTTAACTAGAAACTCGTAACATAATCCGATATATACAATACTATTTTAAAATTTATAAAACTTATTAAATGGTTTCCCGATTGCAACAAAAATTAACTTTTCTATACATATTTATCGTTTTACAAAGAGAAAACTTATTAAACATAATAAATACGTTTAACTACAAACTCGTAACATAATCCGATATATACAATACTATTTTAAAATTTATAAAACTTATTAAACGGTTTCCCGATTGCAACAAAAAATTAACTTTTCTATAAATATTTATCGTTTTACAAAGAGGAAACTTATTAAACATAATAAATACGTTTAACTACAAACTCGTAACATAATCCGATATATACAACACTATTTTAAATACAAAAATTTATTAAACGGTTTCCTGATTGCAACAAAAAAGTTAACTTTTCTATACGAGCTATACGGGCCGTATAACATTATACGGCCCGTATACATATTCCAAAACTAAAAACCCTTGGCAAACCTTCGAAACAAAATTATGCAAATATGTATACGGCCAGTATATAACTATACGTCCCGTATACATATAAAAACAAAAAAAAACATTCCACCGCATAAAATTCTATGCATAAACATTCTATACGGCCCGTATAGATATAGGGATGTGAAAATAAGATTATAGGGGATGTGGAAATAAAACAACCCTATTTGTTGCTACAAGTAAATATTTTGCATGATATAACTAGTTCATGCTAGGTAGTTCCTGGAAGTTCATAAACCTGCATATATTTTTAGTAAAAATATGAGTTTATTAATTATTGTTAAGAACTCTAAAGAGTTAATTACTGTTTTCGTCCCTGTGGTTTGTGAAAAATCACTATTTCAGTCCATTAGTTTAAAAATTGTGATTTCAGTCCCTGTGGTTTCACTTTGGTAACCATTTCAGTCCCCGTGGTTTCGATTTCGTAACCATTTCAATCCATTATTCTGTTAAGTACAGGGACTGAAATAGTTACGAGGTGGACTGAAATTGTTATGAAAGTGAAACCACGGGGACTGAAATCGCAAATTTTAAACTAATGGACTGAAATAGTGATTTTTGACAAACAACAGGGACGAAAATAGTAATTAACTCAACTCTAAAATATCATGGCCTACTCGTTTATCTTAAAAATATAAAAATACATTATATATTAAAAATGTATTTGATGCAAAGTTATTTTCCTTAAGGCTGATTCTAAACACACCCCCACCCCCTCCTGATTATACCCCCCTTGTGAGAGGAAAACTGCCGGTTCCACGCGGGCCCCACCTATAAGTATGTGAGAGGAGGGGGGTGTAAAAAGTATTTAAGGGGGGTATAGAAAGTAGCACCCTTTTCCTTAAACGCATATGAGTGTATTACCAGTTAAATGTGTAAAGATACTGTTAAAAAAGGGGGTTTTTCTTTGAGCGAGGCAAAACTAAACAAAATTTTATATGTGTTTCTCGAGTATTTCCGTACTCGTATATTTTATTGTCAGGTCACTTTCTGTTTCGAAAAAAAGGCACAATGGAAACATGTGAGATTATTTTCCTAAAAAAAATATATAAATATATTTATTTAAACTAGACGTCTGGTTTCAAGCGTAAACATAAGTCATCACTTCACGAACCCGAACATGGATCAACGATAAGGCAATAATATATATATATATATATTTATATTTGTACAAATATGTATTTTTTTTTTAAAAAGTGATATTTCACCAACGGTTCATCGAGTTAAACCATTCGAGAAACAAGTATTCACATGAGGTCTAGCTAGTCGGGTGAATTTGGCATATATAAACTTGCATGTTAGAAACACTGTATAGACCTTAAGGTTCTTTTGTATACATTAGGGCATGGGTAGGTCGGTTCACGGAACTTTGCTATTCGCTACACGTTGCTACTTATTATGCTTTGCCGATCAGGTGAGTTCATAACCCCACCTTTTTACAGTTTTACATTTTACTAAATGTTTTCGGGGTGGAAAGACATACACTTTTTGCAAAGCATACAAGAATTACATATTTCTAAACCATTTTACAAGCAAGTTTTAACTGACACAAATGGTTTACGAAAAGCTTATGTTTTATACCGGTTTTTGCAAACAAGCGTATTTTTCGAAATGTGCATACACACGAATTCTAGTTTTCTGGACTACGGGAAAATACAAATATATGAGTAATGGTATGATGGAGTACAAAAACATTCAAGTGAAACATTCTAGATCATGTCTCGAATAGGGTACCAAAAGCACCATTAATCAACGTATACATTCAGACCGCGGAACAAAAGGTTAGATCTAATGGGTTTCAGGCAACCCCACTCTTGGCCTACTTCTACCAATGAGTGCTTCTGTGTCTCAGTCAAAGTCGACAAAAATGCCTAGGTTTGGTGGCTTCCTATGTCGTGACACATGTTAGTGGCCTTGCAAAGCACTAGGGATCTCAAACATTCATAGTACTCAGTTACAGATACATTCTACATGATACATACAAACATTCATAGTACTCGTTACAGATACATTCTACGTGATACATACAAACATTCATAGTATTCAGTTACAGATACGTTTTACAAGTTACATACCATGTTTTCATACAAAGTTTCCATATAACTTGACAAGAAAATGATTTTAAATTCGTTTTCTCAACAATACCTCAAAAAACCGGTTGTCAAAAAGATTTATTTCAAATCTTTTACAAACAAACTATGAACTCGCTCAACTTTATGTTGACTTTTTCGCATGTTTCTTTCTCAAGTTGCATTTCAAAAGTTATGGAACGGTTGGAATAGGAGAACCATGTGGAGTCGAGTACTTAGTGGGCGTTCAATTTCTAAAAGACTTAGCTTATTTGCTTCCGCTGTGCAATGAAGATACCAGTCCAGTCACACCAACGCTCTGATAATTTCGGGGTGTGACATCGACTAATATTGTTATTATGTCACTAAGGCCTCGTCCAGATCCTATGTGACTCATGCATCCTAGTAATCATCATCAAGCATCAATCCCTGAAACATATGTGAAAACAAAGTCAGCAAAGAAATGCTGGCGAGTACATAGGTTTTATTGGAGTGTCGGATTCATGGCTATTTTAAATGTTGCAATAATTTATTAAAAACCTTTTTTTGAAAAGAGTACTATATTGCAACTAAATAAACCAACTCAAATCAAGATGGTTATGGTTTAGAGATCCTTGTAGCCATGATTCTTAACCCAAAAATATTTGTTTTAGTAAGGCAAATTGTAAAACATCTCGTAATAACTTGTAAATAAAACTCGTATATTGTTTCGAAAACATCGTTGTGTGACATCGTTTCACTATCGTTTACCCCAAATCGTTTAACATCGTTTCCAAATCGTTTACTCGTTTAAATCGTTTAATCGTTCAAATCGTTCAATCGTTCAAATCGTTCAATCGTTCAAATCGTTCTTGTTTTAATTGTGAAACTTATATATGGTCGCCTCGCTAATAACATTCAAACCTTTGTGACTCGTTCATCGTTCAACTCGTTCTTGCATTAACAAAACTCTAAAGGGTAAGTTAACAATCATCAGATTCAGTCGTTACCCACAACACCCACACATAACCATGGGTATAGTGAAATAACGGGATTTGTCAGATCCTATGGTACCAAAACCTAATACTGGTCGGCTTGATCAATGCTAATGAATATCATTCGTTATGTAACTACAACTAACAAGTTCGTTCACATTATCGACATCGTTATTAGTTTAGTATAAATCGTTCTATTTGTTTTTGAAATCATCGTCCAAACCTTGAAAACATTTTGTACATATGAATCACCCCAAAACAATTGAAAGTTGTAAAATAGGGGAACTATGTACTCACATGTAGTGCAAGGTATCCTCAATCAATAGTACTTCAACAAACTCGAGTAAATCAGATAAATCACGTAGCACCTAGTAATTGAATCACTAGTTAAACAATAGACGTCTAAATCAGACGATCGGATAGAATGAGGTCTTGTAAACCAAATGAGTGTTGGAACTCATGTGATATGGTTTAACAAATCCTACATCCTAAATCAGAACCTAATCTAAGTGCTTTCGACCCATCGCGACCCATTAAGGTAGCTTACGCTACTTTAACGCGTCGTGCGCGCAAAGCGCGTTCGAGACGTCTAACTAGTCCTATGACAAGTATTATATGCCTATACAAGTCTACTCATGTTGTATAATCAGTTATGTGACAAAAGTTTAGGTTACATATGCTAAATTACCAATTATACATGAAAAGGGTATTCTGGTAATTTACCTAAGGCATATAAACTACTTATCATACAACTACCTAAACTAGGTGACCAAAAGGTATAACCTCGGAAGGTTATTCCTTATACTACTATAGCCACTAACCATGTTTGGTCGGATCCTAAGATCGACCAAATGGGTCGTGTTCGGAAGTCTAAGCGGGTGTTTAGTCCGCTTGACTTACGACTCTACACAAGCACTAAACTAAAAAGTGACGAGCTAAACATGCTAAAACATGTTTAGTTAAGTTAGAAAACAGGTTTTGATATCAAAACAAACGGTTTTGATATCCTAGAGTAGTTTGGTTACAAAATACGCGTAAATGCGTATTTTGGCCGAAACTACCACTCGTCACTGAGCCTAGATAACGTGGTAATCAGTAGGTATAGTCACAAGGGACTATAACCATCGTGATTACGCTCACGTTATGAAGTTCAAACGAACTTCTCATTGACCATAAACTGGTCAATGTAGAAAGTCAAACGCAGTTTGACTTTAACGCTAAAACAAATGTAAAAGAACGAAAGAACACTTACAACGGGTCCCCGCAAGTTTGATTTCCAAGAAATCTCAGGTAGGAAGTGTATAAACACAACCACTTAGAGAAAACTCAGATTTCAAGTGGGTTTTGCAAGTGAAGGGTGGGGGTATTTATAGGATTACTAGGACCGTTAGGATCGTTTATCGAAAATCGTGCTTCAATCTCACCCCTACACTTGTTGATATTTCCATGGAACACCAAAATGACCCCTCATTATCAGGAAGAGGCAAGTGCAATTGGGTTTTGAGGGTGTGACAGCCGGAAACAGGCTGGAAGGAAGGTTCTGATCAGCTGGGAGGTCCTTACGGACCATAAGGGTGAGGGCTTACGGTCCGTAAGCCATTAACTTTGCTGAATTGACAGCTTTGGTCCCTGCAGCTCCAAACTTGGTTTTTGATGCATTTTTGACACGTTTAAGCCCCGTTAACCTCATTTCAAAGCTCTTAAATGAAGTTAAAGTATAGGGAGCTTAGAATGTGCTCAAAAATATCTCGGATGTCGGTTCGTTTGGCCGTACGGTTGCGTTCTTCGGTTAATTACGATGGAAGTCGTAACGAACGCAAAAACGATCCAAATTAAGCGACGAATGGAATTTTATCATGCCAAACACTAAAATAAAATATTTTAATGCTTACATAAATTTTTGGATGTCCGGATGTATTCAGAACGTAAGTTATGCGCGAAAATGCAAACTTATGCACTTTTTGACGCTTTTAGTCCCTGAATGAGCATAAAGTTTATTTTAGCATACCGAACCCCTCAAAGCCTATTTCTAAGCTATGTAAAGGTTATTTAGGGTATGTTTAACTTATGATCAAGTTCCGGAATGTTCGTTACTATACAAATCGGCATAGTTTCGCAGTTTGACACAAATAGTCCCTGCGATCGAACAAAGTTGATTTCAACACACCAAACCATTCAAAACTTATTTCTAAGTTATGTGGAGGTTATTTAAGGTATGTTAAGCCTATGTCACTATCCCGGAGTGTTTGTCGCGTTATACTGACTGCGTTTAAGCACCAGTTTGCGTATAACCTTCTATAAAGCGATTTAGAGCTTGAAATTGGAATCGAATCAAATTGTAAAATCACTAAACACAATTACACATATAATAACACTAAAACACATATAATAACACCAAAGCACATTGTTTTATTAATAATCATCATTGTTTTACATCGTACATCGATTACAGAACATAGTTGTCACAGTCTCCCCTACTTCAGGAAATTTCGTCCCGAAATTTTAACTAGAGGAAGCTTGTGAAAATAAATGTGGATATTTCGTTTTCATCTGGTCCTCATGTTCCCAAGTAAACTCTGGGCCACGTTTGGATTCCCAGCGAACTTTAACCAAATGAATCCGTTTGTTCCTCAACTGTTTGTATGTACGTTCCACTATCTCCACAGGTTTCTCGACAAAGTGCATCGTTTCATCGATTTGAATTTCGTCGAGAGGAATGTGTAGATCAGTGTCAGCTAAACACTTTCGCAAATTGGACACGTGAAAAGTCGGGTGAATATTTCCAAGCTCTGGAGGTAGCTCTAGTCGATAGGCAACCTTTCCAATTCTTTCCACAATCTTAAATGGTCCCACATATCGAGGTGCAAGTTTTCCTTTCTTTCCAAATCTCACGACTCCCTTCCAAGGTGAAACCTTGAGTAGGACACGATCTCCGACTTGAAATTCTAAGGGCTTGCATCCTAAATCCGCGTATCTCTTTTGACGGTTTCGAGCTGTCACAAGATTATCGCGGATTTTCTTGATTTTGTCAGTTGTTTCCAGAACGAGCTCAGGTCGAGTAAGCTGAGCTTCACCGGTCTCGTTCCAACAGACAGGTGAACGACATTTTCTACCGTAGAGAGCTTCGAATGGTGCCATGTTAATGCTAGTATGATAACTATTGTTGTAAGAGAACTCGATCAACGGCAGATGAGAGTCCCAATTACCACCAAAGTCTATCACGCATGCTCTAAGCATATCCTCCAAAGTTTGAATCGTTCTCTCAGATTGGCCATCTGTTTGGGGATGATAAGCAGTGCTTAGATTCAGTTGGGTTCCCAAAGCAGATTGCATGGCCTTCCAGAAATGAGATGAAAATCGAGCATCATGATCAGAGATGATATCCAAGGGCACACCATGTTGTGTCACAATCTCATCAACATAAATCTTTGCAAGTTTATTAGCAGATAGATCCTCGCGAATCAGAATGAAATGAGCTGATTTCGTTAATCGATCGACAATAACCCAGATAGCATCATGACCTTTAGACGTACGCGGTAACTTAGTGATGAGATCCATCGCAATGTTCTCCCACTTCCAAACCGGTATCTCTGGTTGTACAAGTAAGCCAGAAGGTCGTTGATGTTCGGCCTTGACTTTGAGACAAGTTAGGCATTTCGATACATACAAGGCATCATCCTTCTTCATACCAGGCCACCAACACCGAGTACGAAGATCCGTGTACATTTTATCAGCACCAGGATGGATAGAATATTGAGACTTATGAGCTTCGTCCATTACCAAGGTGCGAAGATCGTCTTGTTTCAGAATCCACAATCGATCCATAAGATAGAGCAAACCATCTTCTTTCGCTTCAAGCATAAGCTCAAGTTCACGTGGTAATTCCGTACCCATCAAATTTTGGAAACAAAAAATTGTTGAGCTTGAAAGACACGAGATTGAAGATCAGATAGAGTTCGAACAGAATGAAGCTTGACTCGCTCCTTTCGACTAAGCGCATCGGCTACAACATTCGCCTTACCAGGGTGGTAGCGAATCTCGCAGTCATAATCGTTTAAGAGTTCAACCCAACGTCGTTTCCTCATGTTCAGCTCTTTCTGATTAAGAATATGCTGGAGACTTTTGTGGTCTGTGAAAACCACACACTTCGTTCCATAGGGGTAGTGTCTCCAGATTTTAAGCGCGAAAACCACAGCTCCTAACTCAAGATCATGAGTCGTGTAGTTCTTCTCGTGAACTTTCAGCTGCCTAGATGCATATGCAATAACTTTACCTCGTTGCATAAGGACGCAACCAAGGCGTAAGTTGGACGCATCGTAATAGACAACGAAATCATCACTTCCCTCGGGCAGAGATAGAACAGGTGCTTTACATAACTTCTTCTTCAGCGTTTGGAACGCTTCTTCTTGCTTGGGTCCCCACTCAAAAGGCTTATTTTTCTGAGTCATAGTGAGTGGAACCGCAATCTTCGAGAAATTCGAAATGAATCGGCGATAATAACCAGCAAGACCAAGGAAAGATCGAATCTCTGTAGGCGTCGTCGGTGTACTCCAGTCCTTAATAGCAGCAATCTTGGATGGATCCACATGAATACCATGCTCATTGACTATATGACCCAAGAATTGAACTTCTTTAAGTTAGAATTCACACTTGGAGAATTTAGCAAAAAGTTGTTCCTTCTTCAGGAGTTCCAATGTTAAGTGAAGGTGTTGTTCGTGCTCGGCTCGAGACTTTGAATAAATCAAGATGTCATCAATAAAAACAATGACGAACTGATCCAAATAAGGCTTGCAGACCCTATTCATTAAGTCCATAAAGATAGCTGGAGCATTCGTCAAACCAAAAGGCATGACAGTAAACTCGTAATGCCCATATCTTGTGCGGAAAGCAGTTTTGGGAATATCTTCTTCGAGAACACGAAGTTGATGATACCCAGAACGCAAATCGATCTTGGAAAAGCATGAAGCACCCTGCAGCTGGTCGAAGAGATCATCAATTCGAGGTAGGGGATATCGATTCTTGATGGTGAGCTTATTAAGCTCACGATAATCGATACACATTCGAAAAGATCCATCTTTCTTTTTCACGAAGAGGACAGGAGCTCCCCAAGGTGAAAAGCTCGGTCTGATGAATCCTTTATCAGATAACTCTTGAAGCTATTTTGATAACTCTTGCATCTCCGCCGGTGCAAGACGATAAGGTGCTTTTGCAATCGGGTTGGCATTGGGCACAAGGTCAATATGAAACTTGACTTGACGAACTGGAGGCAAACCAGGTAGTTCATCAGGAAACATCTCCGGATAATCCCGAATAATCGGAATATCCTGAATACTTTTGCTCTTGTCTTTCTCCTCGGTGACATGTGCCAGAAAAGCAACATATCCTTTTCGCAAATAACTTTGGGCCTTTGTACACGACATAAGCTTCAATCCGCTAGATGGCTTCTCGCCACGAATCTCCAGAACATCGCCAGAAGACAAAGTAATACGAACAATCTTATCGAAGCAAATCACCTCAGCATGGTGTTTGGTTAACCAATCCATACCAATGATAATATCGAAACTCCCAAGTTGCATCGGTGTGAGGTCAATAGGAAAAAGATGGTTATCGAGGTTCAACTGACAATCACGAATAACAGAATCGAGAACCAAAGGTTTACCAGTAGCAACCTGGACAGATAAGGGTTTCCTTAGTTTAGTTCTAGGTATCACAAGCAAAGGCTCAAAAGATAATGAAACAAAACTTCTATCGGCACCCGAATAAAAAAGAATAGATGCAGGTTGATTGTTAACAAGAAACGTACCATTGACAACTTCGTTGTCAGCCCTCGCTTCGTTTGCATTCAAATTGTACGCTCTCCCACGAGCGGGATTCACATTAACGTTGACGTTCGCATTCGGGTTCGCGTTAGCATTCGCGTTTGCATTCACCAGTCTCGGACAGTTGTTGCGGAAATGACCATACTCTCCACAATTAAAACATGAACCCGGTGGGAATTTTGCAGCATTCCCCTGGCCCGGAGCTGGAACCTGAGCAAACTGATTCTGTCCAAAACGACAAACATTGGCCAAATGCCCAAGTCTACCACACGTTGTGCATTGCCTGCAAGCTTGTTGTGCAACGTGATGACCGTTGTAACGAGCACAATGAGGTGCGGTACCAGCATACGCTTTCTTTGCAGGTGGTTGAGCTGGTGGGTTCTGCGGGTTCTGAGCAGTCTGTGCTGTAACAGCAAAATTCTGGGCACCCTTTCGCTTCCTCGACTTCTTCGATGACTCACCTTCCTTACCCTTACCCATTTTCTTGTCCTTCTCTGAATCAGCCGTCTTCTTTTTATCACCCTTGCGGGTGAGTTTACCCTTCCTGACTTGAGTCTCAGTCAGGGTAGCAGACAACTTGATTGCTTGGCGAAGGGTAGGAGGATTAACAACGGTCACAATCTCCAGAATAGAATCGGGTAGACCATCGATATACCTCTCGATTGCTTTCTCCAGAGGGGTAACCATGGTGGGACACAATAGACTAAGTTCCTCGAAACGATTCATGTAAGCACGGTGTTCAGCCCCATCTTGCTTTAAATCGTCAAACTCTCGCTCCAAAGCCCGAACTTCGTGACGGGGACAAAACTCCTTCATCATGAGAGCCCGAAGCTCTTCCCATGTTTGTGCCAACGCCACTTCGGCACCCCTATCACGCATAATGCCATTCCACCAGGTAAGCGCTCGCTTCTCAAACACGCTTGAAGCAAATTCAACCTTACGCGCATTCAGACACTGCACATGTCTGAATGTGCTCTCGATACTCTCAAACCACTGCAGGAGCGCAGTTGCTCCTTGCGACCCAGAAAACTTAAGTGGCTTCGCAGAATTGAAGTTCTTGAAATTACACGGCGCATTGTTGTTGTTATAATTGTTGAATATCTCGTGGACTTGGGTCACAACGCCGGGAAGCACATCAGCCACTTGCTAAGAGACTAGGACTACGATTTCTTCAATAGTAAAAGTTCGAGGATCGCGTCGAGGAGGAATTGTCTAACAAGGAAACAGGAGAATCGAGTGAGGTTGAAATTTAGGAAAAACAAAAGAGGTATCGACAAAACATAAGTGAGGCGATCATTCGTTTGTTACCTCGAACAAACAAACGACACGCAATGACTAATCAAAGTAAATAGGTCAAAATAATGTATCGCGAAGACATGCTCGCCTATAAGTGAACACTCACCGCAAGAGTTCCCAGGTAAGAGTGACTGGTCCGATTATGTGGATTTGTACGAACACTCTAGCCTTAGACAGAAAACCCAGGGTACAGGCATTCACTCTTCCAGTTTGCACGTGTTCACATTATTTAGACCCAAACTTTGACGAGATTATGAAAACTTAAAGGGTTCAAAACCATATAATAGAGGGTTCAAAACCTAGTAATCAATCATCCTAGAACGGATGATTAATTTTCGAAGCGGATTCGAACTTGTGTTCTCATTGTGGTTATCACCTAAGGGTAGGTGACTATTTTGTTTTAAAAATCTAAACGCAAATAAACTTGTGTTGTGGTCCTAGAAGTTATAGTCTAGGTCAAAGAATTACTAATAACCTTATTCCCTATAACCATTGGCTCTGATACCAACTCTTCTGTCACACCCCGACCGCGTAAAACAACAAAGCGCGGAGGAAAACGTCGGGGCGTGTTGCAACAGAATTATCGTTTCATAACCATGGGTACAAAAGTGTTTCATTTTATTGAATATTAAACATTAACATTGTCTTACATAGAACAACAAGTTACATATCGACTAATATTTTTATTATGTCACTAAGGCCTCGTCCAGATCCTATGTGACTCATGCATCCTAGTAATCATCATCAAGCATAAATCCCTGAAACATATGTGAAAACAAAGTCAGCAAAGAAATGCTGGCGAGTACATAGGTTTTATAGGAGTGTCGGATTCATGGCTATTTTAAATGTTGCAATACTTTATTAAAAACCTTGTTTTGAAAAGAGTACTATATTTCAACTAAATTAACCAACTCAAATCAAGATGGTTATGGTTTAGAGATCCTTGTAGCCATGATTCTTAACCCAAAAACATTTGTTTTAGTAAGGCAAATTGTAAAACATCTCGTAATAACTTGTAAATAAAACTCGTATATTGTTTCGAAAACATCGTTGTGTGATATCGTTTCACTATCGTTTACCCCAAATCGTTTAACATCGTTTCCAAATCGTTTACTCGTTTAAATCGTTTAATCGTTCAAATGGTTCAATCATTCAAATCGTTCAATCGTTCAAATCGTTCTTGTTTTAATTGTGAAACTTATATATGGTCGCCTCGCTAATAACATTCAAACCTTTGTGACTCGTTCATCATTTAACTCGTTCTTGAATTAACAAACCTCCAAAGGGTAAGTTAACAATCATCAGATTCAGTCGTTACCCACAACACCCACACATAACCATGGGTATAGTGAAATAACGGGATTTGTAAGATCCTATGGTACCATAACCTAATACTGGTCGGATTGATCAATGCTAATGAATGTCATTCGTTATGTAACTACAACCAACAAGTTCGTTCACATTATCGAAATCGTTATTAGTTTAGTATAAATCGTTCTATTTGTTTTTGAAATCATCGTCCAAACCTTGAAAACATTTTGTACATATGAATCACCCCAAAACAATTAAAAGTTGTAAAATAGGGGAACTATGTACTCACATGTAGTGCAAGGTATCCTCAATCAATAGTACTTCAACAAACTCGAGTAAATCAGAGAAATCACGTAGCACCTAGTAATTGAATCACTAGTCAAACAATAGACGTCTAAATCAGACGATCGGATAGAATGAGGTCTTGTAAACCAAATGAGTGTTGGAACTCATGTGATATGGTTTAACAAATCCTACATCCTAAATCGGAACCTAACCTAAGTGCTTTCGACCCATCGCGACCCATTAAGGTAGCTTACGCTACTTTAACGCATCGTGCGCGTAAAGCGCGTTCGAGACGTCTAACTAGTCCTATGACAAGTATTATATGCCTATACAAGTCTAATCATGTTATATAATCAGTTATGTGACAAAAGTTTAGGTTACATATGCTAAATTACCAATTATACATGAAAAGGGTATTCTGGTAATTTACCTAAGGCATATAAACTACTTATCATACAACTACCTAAACTTGGTGACCATAAGGTATAACCTCGGAAGGTTATTTACGACGAAAGTCGTAACGAACGCAAAAACGATCCAAATTAAGCGACAAATGGAATTTTATCATGCCAAACACTAAAATAAAATATTTTAATGCTTACATAAATTTTTGGATGTCCGGATGTATTCAGAACGTAAGTTATGCGCGAAAATGCAAACTTATGCACTTTTTGACGCTTTTAGTCCCTGAATGAGCATAAAGTTTATTTAAGCATACCGAACCCCTCAAAGCCTATTTCTAAGCTATGTAAAGGTTAGAGTAAATTGCCATTTTAGTCCCTGAGTTTTGTCCAAATTTGCCAGTTTAGTCCAAATAGTTTTTTTTGTGCATCTGGGTCCCTGACTTTTACATTTTGTTGCCATTTTGATCATTTTGTCTAACTCCATCCAAAAACCCAGTTTGTAACAGTTTGTACTTAATCACTAATGTTTTTCAGTTGCCATTTTGATCCAATTCCAAAAAATAAAAAAAATCCAAAAAATTCAAAAAAATTTAAAAATAAAAAAAATTCTAAAAAATCCAAAAATCATTAAATGTTTCGGCACGAACCGTTTTGACCCGTACCGTTTCGAACCGAACCGTTTTGACCCGTACCGTATCGAACCGAACCGTTTCGACGCGAACCGTTTCGAACCCGTACCGTATCGAACCGTATCGTTTCGACCCGTACCGTTTCGAACCCGAACCGTTTCGAGCCGAACCGTTTCGACGCGAAGCGTTTCGGACCGTACCGTTTCGACCCGTACCGTATTGAACTGAACCGTTTCGACGCGAACCGTTTCGAGCAGAACCGTTTCGACACGAACCGTTTCGACCCGTACCGTTTCGAACCCGAACCGTTTCGACCCGTACCGTTTCGACGCGAAGCGTTTCGACCCGTATCGAAACGATACGGTTCGAAACGGTTCGCGTCAAAACGGTTCGGTTCGATAAGGTACGGGTCGAAACTGTACGGTTCGAAACGGTTCGGTTCGATACCGTACGGGTCGAAACGGTACGGGTTCAAACGGTTCGTGTAAAAACGGTACGGTTCTAAACGGTTCGGGTTCGAAACGGTACGGGTCGAAACGGTTCGTGTCGAAACGGTTCGGCTCGAAACGGTTCGCGTCGAAACGGTTCAGTTCGATACGGTACGGGTCGAAACGGTACGGTTCGCGTCGAAACGGTACGGGTCGAAACGGTTCGTGCCGAATCATTTAATGATTTTTGGATTTTTTAGAATTTTTTTGATTTTTTAGAATTTTTATGATTTTTTAGAATTTTTTTTATTTTTTTGGAATTTTTTTGATTTTTTGGAATTTTTTTGATTTTTTGGAATTGGATCAAAATGGCAACTGAAAACATTTTTTAAGGAAATCCCCAAAATACCCTTGTTACAAACTGGGTTTTTGGATGGAGTTAGGCATTGTGATCAAAATGGCAACAAAATGTAAAAGTCAGGGACCCAGATGCACAAAAAAAACTATTTGGACTAAACTGGCAAATTTGGACAAAACTCAGGGACTAAAATGGCAATTTACTCTAAAGGTTATTTAGGGTATGTTTAACTTATGATCAAGTTCCGGACTGTTCGTTACTATACAAATCGGCACAGTTTCGCAGTTTGACTCAAATAGTCCCTGCGATCGAACAAAGTTGATTTCGACACACCAAACCATTCAAAACTTATTTCTAAGTTATGTGGAGGTTATTTAAGGTATGTTAAGCCTATGTCACTATCCCGGAGTGTTTGTCGCGTTATACTGACTGCGTTTAAGCACCAGTTTGCGTATAACCTTCCAGAAAGCGATTTAGAGCTTGAAATTGGAATCGAATCAAATTGTAAAATCACTAAACACAATTACACATATAATAACACTAAAACACATATAATAACACCAAAGCACATTGTTTTATTAATAATCATCATTGTTTTACATCGTACATCGATTACAGAACACAGTTGTCACACCCTCGAACCCTAAGTAAACTCTGGGTCATGTTTGGATTCTTAGCAAAATTGTCAACTGTCAAAGTGAAGTCCTTGTAGTAACAAAACATGGAGTTTCGAATTACGGACATAGGAACGTTTCTTATGAAGACTATCATAGGAAACTTGTATGTGCTCGAAATCAGAGTTGGAGAGTGTAAGATAAAATGACATTGGTCAAGGTCCAGGACTTCTAGTAACTTAAATAACGCTATGTTCGCAATGTAATAAGGAACACTTATATATAGGAAGTACCAGCGGCGTATCCACCAAGCCCCTTTCTACATTGTTCCCGTTTCGTTATTCTCATCACTATAGATCTTAACACATGACAAAATTTGCTGTGGTTTCTGTGCACTGAATTCCCTAATTATGTATGCATCCATAATTACGTAATTCCTTGCACAGTCCGCACAGTTCATTTCATAATGCGTAGGGGAAAATCAATTGAATAATCATGAAGTGACTTGATTAGACCACCAAAGGATCTTTTTAACTAGATCAACGAACGATCTTTTTAACTAGATCAACACATGATCTCCTTAACTAGACCGTCGTATGATTTCCTTAAATAGACCACTTAAGGGATCTTTTTAGTTATATCATCACATGATATTCCTAACCAGATTTTTAAATCAATCTGTTTAACTAGACCACTCAAGGGGTCCAATGATAGAATAGTACTTTATAATCCAAGGGACTTAACTATAACGTAGAAGCCCATTTAGGATTTAAGGTAGTACCTTTTGGCTATCCTACTATGAATCCCTTATATGGAGATATGGAAGATTCTACAAGGATTTGGATAATGAACATTTGGATCACACAAAAACACAAAACATATAAGAAAACACATAAGCACATAATCACATAATTGTTTAACTTGACCTTTAATTTGTTATATTTGGACACGGATGTTTAAAGCACATCAGGAATCCAATCCGTGGATTTCATTTGGCACTTTAATCATCTTCAAGAATCTAACTATGGAGATAGAAAGATCTTAATAGGAATTCGGCTTTGTCCTTATTGAATCGTAATATACGTATTAAGGCATACGAATAATTCAATTAAGGGCTCCGATTTGAGCGATATTTATCCACAAGGATCTAATTATGAGGATAGAAAGATCCTATTTTGGATTTTGGAATTTGTGTAACGAGAGGTGTTTCGAAACCTTGAACTAGACGTGCTTAAGTCGATACACAAGGTAGAAAGTTCATGAGGTTGAGGTACTAGATATGCCAAGGCGACATATGAAGCAGAATTTGGAGGTTAAGCAACTGCAGGATTTGCAACAGCTTTGCTTTGGACAGCAAAACGAAACATGTTAACCAAATGTCCCCATCGTCCACTGTGGGTACATTTGAAACAGGGCATTTGATTCGGATGATGACGGTTGCATTGATTTCTCCAAGGAGCGGTTCCCTTGTACGGCTTCATCCATGAGGCGAGTCATGGTGATAGCTAAATCAACGGTCCTCTGGAGTACGACGTCTAATTGTTGGGCAATTGCAGCACCTAGTTCGGACATTGTTGTTGCGATGAAGGGGCATCATGAAGGTAATGAAAGATATGAGAGGAAACAAGTGAAATGATATCGGATAATCAAAACAATAATGATAACGCATAGAAATTGCGATCATTTGTTTGTTACCTAAGGAAAACAAATGAGACGGTGACTAATCAAAGTAAATGGGTCAATATAATGTATCGCGAAGACATGCTCGCCTATAAGTGGACACTCACCCCAAGAGTTCCCAGGTACGAGTGACTGGTCCGATACTGCGGATTTGTACGAACACTCTAGCCTTAGACAGAAGACCCAGGGTATAGGCACCCACCCTTCCAGTTTGCACGTGTTCACATTATTTAGACCAAACTTTGATGAGATTTTGAAAACTTGAAGGTTCAAAACCATATAATAAATCATCCTAGAACAGATTATTAGTTTTCAAAGCGGATTCGAAATTTGTGTCCTTATTGTGGTTGTCACCTAAGGATAAGTGACGGTATTGTTTTAAAACTAAACACAAGATAACTTGTGTTAGGGTCCGAGGAATGTTATAGACTAGGTTAAAGCATTACTTGTAACCTAATTCCCTATAACCATTGGTTCTGATACCAACTCTTCTGTCACACCCCGACCACGTAAAACAACAAAACGTGGCGGAAACGTCGGGGAGTATTGTAACAGAATCATTGTTTCACAACCATGGATTAAATAATTTTGTTTTATTGAATTATTGAACTCATTGTTTTATTACAAATTAAATGAATTCAAATGTTGTCTTTCAAATTTTAAAGTCGCTAAGGCACGAGTCTATCCTATGCATAGCATGTATCAACAATCATCACATAGAAGCACCTGAAACATGTGTAAAAATAGGTACGTCAGCATAAAAATGCATGTGAGTTACATAGGTTTTATTGAAAATAGGATTCATGACTTGTAAGTTTAAAAGAGTGTTTTAACAAAATAGTCATGAACTTTAAAAAAGTTTTCTTTTATAAATCATATAACAAGTGATAAGAAAACAGATGATATAAAAGAAAGATGTATAAATAAATAATTAAGTAAAATGAGTTTGTATAACAATATTTTACAAAAACGGTTTGTAGTATACATGAAAATATACTTTGGTTTTAAGAAAGTCGAATAAGTAATATATCAAAATATATTTCGGTTCCAAAATGGTTAAACAGATAGTATATTAAATATACTTTAGTCGTCAAAATAATCATTTTCGGTAGTATATCAAAAGTATACTTTGGTTTTATAAATAACATATTAAACTATGCTTTCTTTTATAAATAACATATCAAACTATGTTTTAGTAATTAACAAAATATATGTTGTTTTGTACAATATCACATATGAGAGCATATCAAACTATACCTTTGGGAGTATAACAAAATATACAACAAAAATGTGATTTTAGAATTCATTCAGACCTTAGTGTATCAAAATACACCTTTGAGACTATAGAAATACCACAAAGACAAACCCTATTTGGATAAAATATCGGTTTCTGAAATTCCATACAACAGGAATGGGGTGTCAAATCCTATAGTGCTATATCAAACTACCAATCGGTTAGGTGAACATAAAATAAGTACAATTCAACAATTATTTTTATAATCTTTGAAAAATCAATGTTTAACCCATAAATAATCATTCAGTTTGTCAAAAGATAAGTACTAATATGTATAATCAATTATACTTTGAAATCATGAACATAACAAATAGGTACACATGCTTCACCCCAAAACATTGAAAATAGTAAAAGAGGGGACTATGTACTCACTTGAGAATGCTTAGAAGTCTTGAATAACAACCAAGCAAAGCTAGATGGATCACGGAATCAAACGGCACCTAATATAGGTAACTAAGTAAATAAACCGTACCTAAATCGGAAGATCGGACATAATGAGGTTTCATAAACCAAATCAGTATAAGGACTCATGTAATATGGTTTAACAAAGCCTACATACTAAATCGAAACCTAACCTAAGTGCTTACGACCCATTACGACCCGTTTAGGTAGCTTATGCTACTTTAACGCGTCGTTCGCGTAGAAAGCGTTCGGACTGCCTAACTAGTCCTATGACAAGTAATATATGCCTTAACATGTCTAATAATGTATCCTAATCAGTTTAGATGTCAAAATTTATGTTACATATGCTTAAAATGAATTTATGCATAAAAAGGGCATTTTGGTCATTCACCTAAGGCATATAAACTACCTATCATACAACTACTTAAACTAAGTGACCATAAGGTATAACCTCGGAAGGTTATTCCCTATACAACTATGGTCACTAAACATGCTTGGTCGGATCCTAATGATCGACCAAACGGGTCGTGTTCGAAAGTCTAAGCGGTTGTTTAGACCGCTTGACTTACGAATCTAAACAAGCACGAGACTAAAAAGTGACGAGCTAAACATTTTAAAACATTTTTAGTTAAGTTAGAAAACAGGTTTTGATATCAAAACAAAGTGTTTTGATACCAAAGAGTAGTTTGGTTACAAAATACGCATGAATACGCATTTTGGCCGAAAATACGACTCGTCACTACGCCTAGTTAACGTGGTAATCAGTAGGTATAGTCACATGAGACTATAACCATCGTGATTACACTCACGTTTCAAAGTTCAAATGAACTTTGCGTTGACCATAACCTGGTCAAAGTAGAAAGTCAAACACTGTTTGACTTTCGTGCTTAAAACGCATAAAAGAACGAAAGAATGCTTACAAAGGGTCCAAGCTAGGAATTTTGATCCAAGTTTTCTCAGGTATAAAGTGTTTAAACCTCAACTTAGAGCAAAATGAATCAAGGTGTGAGGAAAATGGAATGAGAGCTTGGGTATATATAGATTTCGGAGAACCGTTAGGATCGTTTCTCGCATTTCGTGCTTCGATCTTGGCCCTCCACTTAGGCACATGGTTTTCAAAACCATGGGAATACTTAAAACCATCAAATTCCAGCCCATAGAGTGCAAAACCTTGGGTTAAAACCATTAAAACCTCAAAAATGAACCAAGTTCAATGTATCTGCCAGAAATTTCAAAAATGGTCCCTGCACTTGTAAAACTTGATTTTTTGGCACTTTTAAGCCCCGTTAACCCCATTTCAAGGCTCTAAAATGAAGTTAAAGTATAGGGAACTTGAAATGTGCTCAAAAATATCTCAGATGTCGGTTCGTTTGGTCGTACGGTTGCGTTGTTCGGTTAATTATGACGGAAATCGTAACGAACGCAAAAACGATCCAAATTACGCGACGAATGGAATTTTATCATGCCAATCACTAAAATAAAATATTTAATGATTACATCAATTTTTGGATGTTCGGATATATTCAGAACGTAAGATATGCGCGAAAATGCAAACTTATGCACTTTTTGAGCTTTTTAGTCCCTATTGATCAATAAAGTTTATTTTAGCATACCGTACCCCTCAAAGCCTATTTATAAGATATGCAAAGGATATTTTGGGTATGCTTAACTTATGATCAAGTTCCGGAATGTTCGCTACTATGCAAATCGGCATACTTTCGCAGTTTGACACAAATAGTCCCTACGATCGAATAAACTTGATTTCAACACACCAAACCATCCAAAACTTATTTCTAAGTTATGTAAAGGTTATTTAAGGTATGTTAAGCCTATGTCACTGTTCCGGAGTGTTTGTTGCATTAAACTGGTTATATTTACGCATCAGTTCGCGTATAACCTTCTAGAAAGCGATTTAAAACTCGAAATCGAACAAGAATTTATATGTGCAAACGATGCACATATTTATACAAATCCCAAGTATAAAATACAATATTTCATTGGTTTGGTATATGTTTGATGGTTGAAGTGACACAGGTGTCACAAACATTACACCGATTTCATGTTTCTTTCAAAATTCCTTTATTAGTAATATTACTATTGATAAGGATCTTTGTGTTAACATAATGCCAAACTACATTTTTGAAAAATTAAGTATCAGTGATTTTTCTCCACTTCAAATACCCATTTTTCTATCTAATCGGAAAATAATAAAATCAATGGGAATAGTTGAAGATGTGTTAGTCCAAACAAATCAAACGATAGTCCCAACAGACTTCGTCATCCTCGATGACACTCCGCTTGTGTTGGGACTACCTTTTAATTAGGGGCATTCAAAAAATGTGTCAGATCTTGAGCGTTCAATGAAATACCCAATCGGCAATGATGACCCCCTAATTGAAGATGAAGATGAGCCACCTGATACAAAAGAAGAAATCGACCACTTTGTTGAAGAAGAGGTCGCCATTGAACAAACCTTTTTGGTTCTTTACCAACATGAGCAACCAAATAAGGAGTCTCCTAAAGACCCACCACTTGAGCCCAAAGAACTCCCAAAGGTTTGGAATATGCTTTTCTCGACAAGGATGGTAAGCTACCTGTAATTGTTTCGTCAAAATTAACTAGTGTAGAAAAAGAAAAATTAATCACACTTTTGAAAAAACACAAATACGAGATCGCTTGGAAGCTTGTAGATATTAAAGGAATAAGCCCTTCCATGTGCATGCACAAAATTTTAATGAATGATGACTATAAATCGGTAATACAACCACAACGTAGAGTAAATCCAAACGTCCAAGAAGTGATTAAAAATGAAGTCATCAAATTACTTGACGCCGGACTTATCTACCCGATTTCCGATAGTCCTTGGGTAAGTCCCGTCCAAGTAGTTCCTAAGAAAGGAGGTATGACGGTGGTCACTAACAAAAAAAATTAATTAATACCAACAAGAACCGTCACCGGATGGAGAGTGTGTATAGATTATCGTCGATTAAATGAGGGACCAAGGAAAGATCATTTTCCCTTACCCTTTATTGATCAAATGTTAGAAAGATTATCCGGTCACAAATTTTATTTTTTTTAGATGGTTTTCAGGTTACTTTCAAATACCGATAGCACCCGAAGACATAGAAAAGACAACATTCACATGTCCCTACAGAACTTTTGCTGGTCGACGCATGCCTTTTGGTCTATGCAATGCCCCCGCAACCTTTCAATGTTGCATGTTGACAATCTTTGTAGGATCGGTGAATCGATCAAACGAGAAGTTTGGAAGAGTTCTCGATCAATACGAAAGGCGGAATCAGACGTATTGATGTTGTAACAGCTTGATTTACACTTAGAATCACTTTAAATGTCGATTAGATTGATTTCACAACGTTTACACGAGCTAGTGACACTTCGGCAGAGCTTCACTACCGGAATCAGAAGTTCTACAAATGAAATCCAAGACTCACATATATATAGTGAGTCCAGGTCGCACGAACCAGCACATGCCAGTTCGCACGGACTGGCCAGTTCGCACGAACTGGTCACTTCATGTGAACCTGCTGGTTCAGACCTGTTTCCCGATTCTTTCGAACTACGTGTCTTGGTCTATCTATTCTATTACATGACTCGATACAAGATGAAGTCAACAGACATATGCACCAACAAACTCCCCCTTGGATGTTGATGAGTCTTCAGTGTATTGAGTCTTCAGTCTTGATCATTCTTCTCGCTCTTTCCAAAGTATTCTCCATTGTATGCATCTTTATCAATCTCTCTCTTAACCTTCAAGAATCTCAACCTTACTCTTCGTCTTCAGACTCCCTCTTTCGACAAGCTGGGGTCGCAGTCTGGAATTCACTATCTGCAGGCTTCACAGGTTCAGGAACGTCTCCTGGCTCTTCGTAGCAACAGAATCAGAAACCTGGCTCTAATCTGCATATGCTTTTGTGGAAAATCCTCAGGATTCGAAACCTAGCATTTTCAGATCTTTTTACCTGCGCATACTCTACCCAAAAGTAAATTTCACAATTATTAAGATTTAACAAATTTTGAAACCACTTGTAACATTCTCAAAACAATCATGATCTCTCATTTATGATCTCTGCTTAACCACTTGTATTCGTAACACTCAAATTTGGTTTCAAATTAATGAACCATTTAATCATTTCAAAATCATTTCTCATTTCAAACAAACTCTCCCAACCCACTGTCGTTCATCATGTTCAGCACTTGGAATTTTGAAAATCAGCTTTCTAACATCAGTTGTCGAAAATAAGATGAAATAAAATCTTTTTGAATTTTCAAAATTTTATGCTAAAACATACTTAAAATCTTTTTGGATTTTGGGAAAAAAAACTATATACATACATCTTTTTGTGAGTTTGTGTAAGAGGATCATATCAGTTTATGACAAATCACTAGTACCGTTGAGCTTTAAACACTTTAAGTTTTAAACGATTCACTTAGATTGTCAGTATACTGATCCACTTAAATTTTCACAGAAAGTTCAATCGATTCAAGATACGAGATTAGTGTTTTAATGGACTTTAACTTATTCGCGTTACCCACCTCAGAATATACTCCCGTATCTAGACTCCTATATTCAGTCTTACAGGTGAATGCACACTAATGATATCTGTAAATGGGTAATGCGAGACCATGAGAGCTCAGGCTAGAACTTCCGTTCAATCAGAGAGATGATGGCTCGACTTTTAGGTGTGTCCCTTTTGGGGATCTTTTCTTCAACAACACATGATTAGCATTTTTCAATGTTTCATCATTTTTTATGCTGAGGGTGGGCTTTATGATTAAAGCAGTGCAGAGTATTATACGAGGACTAGGCTATTGCTCCCGCAAAATCAGAAGTCCCGGTATAATACCCCAGATATCATCACGCACAAAGACCTAGTATGTCAGAAATAGAAAGCCCTTCAAACAAGATTTCAGGGGTAACCTATATATCAGAGAGATGTTCCCCACGAAATAAGTAAGTGTTTGATATTTAGGTTTATATCTCGAAAACAATCTACTAAGCGTGTAAAAATCTACTGGCATATCATCAGTGAGACCGTTTATCACATTTTAACTTTCCAATTCTTTAGCGTACTGTGATTGTCTACTGATGTATTATCATTTCCTCTTTTTCACAACACAACTCATTTTGATTTTTTGATGTTTTTTGTTTTTAGATTTTATCATGTTTTTGGATTTTTCAAATTTTTAAAATTTCTAAATTTTTTACTCCCCCTAAAATCAAAAATATGTTTCAATTTTTGATTTTCCGGGAAAATTTGAAAACATATTGCATTTACTTTCAAATTTAAAGCAATAAACTGTACAAATAAAATGACAAACTGATGTGAATTGCTTCAATTCTCCATCCACTTGGCGTAAACAATCAGAACTCCCACTGATAACAAACTATTTTCCCATAAAGATTTCAAAACACTTAAGTTTTTTAATCAAAATGGTTTTTTCCGGAAAATCAGTTTTGTTTGTCATTTCACAAACATGGGGTTTCATCACATTGTTCTTTCAACCACTTGTAAGAACTATCACTTTTCCTTTTCTTTAACCATGTGTATGAAAGTTAAATCAAGTTCAACTTAATGACCTTGATTAACCACTTGTAGGTTCTTATCAACAATACTACTTGTAAATCGAAATATCACAGTTGTGAATTTCTCAAGAAAGATGTCGATTCCTACTCCCCAATTACCAACCTGGGAGTTCCGGCAAGTCAGGATTTCAAACAAAGAATGCTGACACCCAAACCTGACTAGCTTTGGGTGTAACCGGTTCAATTTCACTTTGTCTTTGAACATTCCTTTTTTATTCAAAAAATTATTTTACCCCTTTGGCCCTACCATCGACCATTTTACCAAAGATATGTTTCACTTTGCCATTAAACGCTTTTTCGACTTCAAATTCTTTCTTTTCAGAATAGAATTGATTCGAAATCTCTACTTTTCCAACTTTTGATTATAAATTTGCAGCCCGCAATGGTGGAAAGTTGACATCATCCATTGGTGGAACTGAATTTTCTCTTTTTAGCTCAACTTGTGGCTCCTCTGACTTTGACGAATCAGATTCATCGCCAGATTTAACATCTGATTTCTTAGCAACCCACGTTTGGTTGTTAAGATTCCCTCTTCTTTTGTAAAACCTTTTAGAACACTCACCAACTTCATATGTAGAATTTTTAAACATTTTAAATTTTTCAGTTGGTGGTTCAGTTTTGTCAACAACTTTTTCTTTGAGTTTAGAAGACACTCCCTGTAGTGTGTTGGTTGCCTTTGGACAGTTCCAGGCGATGTGACTAACTTCATTGCATCGGTAACAGGTTCTTATCTCCCTTTCCTAATTAGCTTCATTCTTCTCATGTTTCTGTTTTTCTGCAAGAAACACTTTGTTTGATTGCTTCCAGAATGAGCTCTTTTTCTCTTCTTCAGAACTTGCCCTTGAAACAAATACAGTTTTTGATTTAAAATCTTTAGTATTTTGATTATTTTCAACATCAAAACCCAACCCCATCTTTTTGAAATTGATTTTATGATTCGGTTTCTTTTGATGACTTGGACCAAAACCTTTCTTTTTGTTTAAACGTTGTTGTACTCTAGAAGTATATTTAGGTTTTGAAAATCCCATTTTATCTTTTATTTCTGAAAACTTTATTTTTATCAATTTAAAAACTGTTTTAATATTTTCAATTTTCACATTTTTAATTGGAAATTCCTCATCAGAATATAATTTGTCGGAATCATTCAAAGTATATGCCACTTTGATTGTTTCGTCATTCAAATTATTTTTTGATAACAGAATTTCTTTATTGTAAAACCTTTTGACTGATGATTTCGAACTGTTAACTGATGAACTTGAGCTCTCAGATTCAGACTTTGACTCTGACTCCTCATCCTTATCCAACACCTGATCGACCACTTTCTTTATTAACTCAGACTCATGATCAGTGTCAGACAATGTGAATGTGACGTCAATGTTGTCTGGTAACTCATCAGTTGTTTCAGACTTTAACTTTATATTAACTGCCTTTTTGACTTGTTCCGAATTTGGTTTTCTGGGAGAATAACCTTCCCAGATCGGAGGCGGACACTTGTTATAATTTGCACTTTGTTTCTTACCAGTATCCGTATCTTCCGACTTCTTATTTTGAAAAGCTTCAAAACCTACCACTGTTGGATAGATTCTATCAATTAAATAATCAGAACTTGGGTAACTCTTTAGCAATCGTCTGATTCTTTCATTCTCAATCTTTTTAGTCTCCAATTCCTGTTTCAACTTTGCACATTCTTCAATATAGTGATTTATTGCCTTCTTCTTAGACATCATTGTCGCATTCATCATTGTCAAAGCATCTTCCCTTTTTGAGTTTGTCTTTTCCAAATGGTTTACTGTTTTGTTCAACACATCATAAGATTCTTTCACGTACTTAACATCGAATAACAATTTTTCTTTCATCTTGTCTAGATCACTATACTTCTTATCTTTCTCTTCACAATGTTTGCATGGTTCCAAACATTTCAGGCAAGGTTTTGTGACCTCTACAATCTTTTCAATCATTTTAACGTCTTTACTCTGTTCATCCTTCTCTTCTTGAGCAAATCTTCACATTTTACTTCTTTCTTTTCTTTTGCTGCTCGTCTCTCCTTTAGCTTCTCCAATTTATCTGCAAAACAAAATTCGAAACTTTCAGGAGATAAATGAGTTTTACCAATATTTATTTGTTTAATTTCTTCATCATCATCACTGCTATCAATTGATAATTGATCAAAAACTGGTGTCTTTTCTGAACTATTTTCTGAAGAAACAGACTCTCCATCTTGACTTTTCTCATCATCTTCAAACACATCCATCCATTCTTTCATCAACTCTGGCTCTTGAATGATCTGTGCAATAAATGCTCTAAACTTTGAGTTACTTTCAGGCGGAATATATTTGTCCCAGCTAAATCCCTCTGGCAATCTTTCATCTTCCTGATCTGGAGGCATAGTGATACAAGCTTTCTTCTTTCCATCTTCAATTGACGGTTGTTGAGCTACCTGGTGATATATTACTTTCCGATAATATTCATTGTTCCTGAACGGATTCTGAGCTCCAACTGCTTCTCAGTTGGTACATTCCCTCTTGAAATGTCCTTTTTCCCTACATAGAAAACAAGTAACTTTAGACTTATCAAAAACCTAAAGTAGAAACATTAGCATCACGTAAGTCATCTCTTCCTGTAATCTGCTTAAATTTCTCAGCTCTCCTCAACAAGCTCGCTAAACACCATTTAATATCCATTAGCTCCAATTCCTAAGCATCAATCTCATCGTAGTCCTCTTTTGTTAACATAGGATTTCCGATCCTTCCCGCAACCAAACTCTCATATGATTCTAACACGGTAACTAGTAATGCCATATGACCTTTAGCGACTTCTTCAGAGAAATTCTGACCGTTCTGAAGATGCAACGCGTTGTTGCATTGTAGCACATGACCATTACCATTGTTTGAGCTTTGAGACTGATAATTTGAAGTTGAAACATTAGGATTAACACTCGGATATGAAGAAAATTCACTGTTGTTGATTGAGCTTTGATTGAGTGATCCGGATGAGTTTTCTGCGCTGAAAGCAGTTTGGATCTTCAGACTTGCTTCAACATTTTGAACATTACCTTTGAAATACATCTTGATATCTTGTTGGCCACTTGAATTGTTCATTCTAGCGATCTTTTGTTGTTCAAGATCTTGTCCTTCAAGTTTTTCAATGAATTGAGCAATTGTCAATCTATCATACTCTCCGGTATTCTTCAAAATCATAAGATATGTACCCCATTCTTTTTGAGGTAAAGCATCGGCTAATTTTTCAACCCATTCCTCTCGATCTTTAGTAATATCCAACCGACTCATTGAACGTACTAAATGACAATATCTCTCAATAAGAGTCTTTGTAGTTTCACCCGGTAAACTTGAGAACAATTCAAATTCTTTCTTTAATAGTGACTTTTTATTCTTGATCATCTTCGTACTTCCTTTGAATTTTGTACGCAGTGCTTCCCAAATCGAACGTGCACTATCATCATGTTTAAGTAATATGAAAATGTCTTCTTTCACAGCTTGTTGAAGTAAACTGATCATCATCTTTTCTGCCTTGTACATTTCTCTCTCTTTTTCCGTAAATTCAGAAATATTCTTTGTAACTCCCACATTATTACGAGGTCGAACGTACTTAGTTTCAATACATTCCTAAGACCTTAAATGATTTGCTTGAACCCAGTTTTCGAAACGTTCTTGCCAACTGTAATATTCTTCATTGCTCATCAGCTTTGGGGGGTTTCTGCAACGTTCCGGTTTCATTTTCCATAGTTACATTCTGAGCAACGGTAATTGGAGTACTCGGGGCAATAGCAAATGCATTATAAAATTCGTTGTCCATGTTTCGGTATTGAGATTTCACAAAAACAGACTTTTCAAACGAACCGGGATTTTCAAATGATCTGGAGATATTCAAACCGTGCAAGCTGGTTTTTCAAACGATCTGACTAGTTTCAAACGTCCTGAAGTCAACTTCGTACGACCTGGGGTGATTTCAAACGACCTGATATACCTCGTGCGACCTGAAGTGTTCAAACAGTGCTACCTGAATACTATTTCAAACGAACTGACACTCCGTAGGACCTGGTTCTTCAAATCGTGCGAGCTGGGTACACTTTCAAACGACCTGAACCATTTTCACATGAACTGACTGAATTCCGAACCATCTGAACAGTTTTTCACGCCGTTTGGTCAATTTTATCAAGTTTTAGGTTGATTTAGGTGCTGATTTGTTCAAGGATTGTTTAAAACTCAGTTTTACGTGATATATGTAAAATTCAGATCATTTTATCCGTAAAAACTCAGTTAATTTTGATAAAACATGAAGAAAGTGAGTAGAAATGAGAAGAAATTAGATTTTTCGGTGAAAACAACCTGAAATGGTAAGAAATCTTCCTCCTGACATCTGATACCACTTGTAGGATCGGTGAATCGATCAATACGAAAGGCGGAATCAGACGTATCGATGTTGTAGCAGCTTGATTTACACTTAGAATAACTTTAAATGTCGATTAGATTGATTTCACAACGTTTACACGAGCTGGCGACACTTCGGCAGAGCTTCGCTACCAGAATCAGAAGTTCTACAAATGAAATCCAAGACTCACATATATATAGGGAGTCCAGGTCGCACGAACCAGCACATGCCAGTTCGGACGGACTGGCCAGTTCGCACGAGGTTCAGACCTGTTTCCTGATTCTTTCGAACTACGTGTCTTTGTCTATCTATTCTATTACATGACTCGATACAAGACGAAGTCAACAGACATATGCACCAACAATCTTTCATGATATGATAGAACATACTATGGAAGTCTTCATGGACGAGTTTTCTATCTTTGGAGATTCATATGACCAATGCCTCGATAACCTTGAACGTGTGACAACTGTCAAATTTGCATGCATCCGTACAATTATTAAATAATGATTAGTGCTTAATGACGATGCTAAATGTAGGATCGTTTGTTGACCCGAACGAGTCGTTCAGAGGTTGTCTCTTGCGTTTCAGATGCGGAATAATAAGAAATGCAAGTAGAAGTAGCTTGTTCTTCTTCCTAACTGCTTGTTTTATTGATATGAAACGTTTTACAGCTCGATCTTCACACCGGCAGAGCTTCGGTGTGGAATTTCACATACATGTTATGAGATCCGCTCATGATATTCCTATATATAGAATTTCTGGTTCGCTTATGTGTCACATGACCATAAAAGCGGACCAGACATGTACACATAAGCGGACCAGATTGACAAATAAGCGGACCAGAATCCCTATGTCCCTATGAGCGGACCTAACTCATAAAACCTATACAGACTCCTGTTTTCTCGTATTTCGTGCCCTATGCTATACAATACGATGTAAGACCTGATCCTAGACACCTAGACGTAATCAACAGATGTAGTGCACCAACAGACTCCCCCTCAGATGTTGATGGAGTCGCCTATACACTCTGACTGCAAAACTGTGTCTTCACATCTTCAATCTAGATCAGTCTCTGGGCTTTCTCTTCTCTCAATCTTCAGACTCCCCTTCTCGATTTACTGGCATTCTTTTGTTCTTCAGTAACATCTTCAGGATCGTTGTCTGATCTACACAGGCTTTCAGAATTGATTTCCAGGATCGAAACTTGGCTTTCTTCCAACAGAGATTTTCAGAATATCGAAACCTGGCTACCTGCACAATCTTAACCCAGATATAAATTTTCTAATTTTATCACCTGTGCACCAACACATGACTCTCATAATCACTAAAACAATCATATAATTGCAACATCTCAGGCTCTCTCTCAAATATCTATGATGAACCACTTGAAGAAGGTTAGATTTAATGAAAACAGTTAGATTTACACAAACACTCCCCCTCAAATGCTACTCATCATGTTTAGCACTCGGAATTTTGAAAATCAGTTTTCCAACATCAGTTGTCGAAAATCTTTTTGACTTTTTAAAAAAAATTATGCTAAAACACACACAAAATCTTTTTGGATTTTCTGAGAGACTAAAATGCAGAAATAAAATATTTACAGACAATATTTTTGTGAGTTTGTGCAAGAGGATCATATCAGTTTCTGAAACAAATCACCAACACCGTTAAGCTTCATTTCATTTTAAGTTCTAAACAATTCACTTAGATTGTCAGTATACTTGTCCACTTAAATTTTCACACAAAGTTCAACTGATCCGAGATACGATATTAATGTTTTAAGCACTTGAACTTATCCGTGTGTCCCACTACTTGAATATACTCCCGTATCCAGATCCCAATATTCAGTCTTACAGGTGAGTATACCACAGATGATATCTGTAAGGGAATAAATTATAGTGCGAGGGCCGTGAGAGCTCAGGTCGATCTTTCGATACGCAGAGAGATGACGGCTTCGACTTTTGGTGTGTCCCCTTTAGAGGATCTTTTGCATTACAACAGCAGCGAC
Organism: Helianthus tuberosus; assembly: GCA_030545235.1. Classification (NCBI taxonomy): domain Eukaryota; kingdom Viridiplantae; phylum Streptophyta; class Magnoliopsida; order Asterales; family Asteraceae; genus Helianthus; species Helianthus tuberosus. Next base: position 62,902 of record JARYGA010016030.1, read on the forward strand.
TATCAATTTTATTGTTTCATCAGCTTGCTGAGGGCGATGCTATGTTTCAAGCATTTGTAGAAAGCATTATCCGGGGACTAGGTCAGAAATTTCTTTCAGCAGAAGTCCCGGGATAATACCCCAGATATCACTGAGCATAAAGACCTAGTATCTCAGAATAAGGGACCTTTCAAACAAGATTTCAGGGGTTACCTATATATCCAAGTTTGTGTTAACCCACAGAACAAGCAAGTTTGAAATTTATGTTTATATCTCGTCACAATTTACTAAATGTGCAAAAACCTACTGACACATCATCAGTGAGATTTTTTATCACTTTTAAACTTTACATTTCTTTAGCGTGCCGTGATAGTCCACTGATGTACTATCATTTCCTCTTATTCGCAACACAACTCATTTTGAATTTTATCATGTTTTTGGCTTTTTCAAATTTTCAAATGTTTTTGGATTTTCTAAAAATTCTTACTCCCCCTAAAATGCAAACACATTTCAAAGGAAATTTGAAAATTAAGACTCTTGACACAATTGAAACATACAAACTGTACAGAAACTTGACAACTAACACTGAATCACATCAAATCGCCATTCACTCGGCATAAACAATCAGAACTCCCCCTATCACAAACCATTTTCTCATTCAGATTTCAAAACACTTAAGTTTGTTTTAATCAAAATGATTTCTCCGGAAAATGAGTTTTGTTGATTTTAAACCATTTGTAGTTTCGGGGTATAGTTCATCATTTTGTCGTCAACCACTTATAAGAAAATGCAAGTACAACTTAATGTCCTTGATTTTACCACTTGTAGAATCACAAACAATACCACTTGTAAGTATAAACCTATACCAACTGTAGGAATGTTACGTCTACATCACCATTTTACCAATCAAGATGCCGATTCCTGCTTCACACTTACCAACCTGGAAGCTCCGGCATAGTCCTTCAACCTGTAAACATTTAAACACTATCAAAATCTTTCAATCAAAATCTTCAAACATTAGAAAGATGCCGATTCCTGATCCACGATATAAACTTGGGATCTCCGGCAAGTCAGCTTTTTCATTTAAATAGATTCACCCAAGCCTGACGGTCCTTGGGTGATTTTGAATTCTTGTTCAACAATGGTGGAAAATTTGCATCATCCATTGTTATACCAGAATTCTCAATTTTTACCTCAACACATGGCTCTTCTGGCTTTACCATACCAGAATCATTGCCTGAATGTGGCTTGTCTGACTTTGATGAGCCAGATTCATCGCCGACATGTGGCTCCTTTGTTTCCAAAGAAACAGATTCATTGCCACATTTGTTAATCTCTTGATTAACTTCCTTCTCTTTCTTTTTCCTCTTTTCTGTCCTCAGATTTGTATCTGAACAATTCGTTTTGCTTGATTTGTCAGTCTTTGGCGAGCAAGATGATTTATCAGAACTTTTATCTGTTTTACCAGTTGTATCCGAGGACAAAATCCTTTCGAGATACTCTCTCGCCTTCTTCCTCTTCTTCCTCAGTCTGTCTTTTTGCCCCTGTGAAAGCTTCACTTTCGGTTTTAGAACTTTTTGTTCTTGAACTTTAGGTTCTTGAACTTTCTGTTCCTTGGGCTTTGCTTTGACATTGACTGGTTTCTTCATTGGCATTTTCTGAGATTCAGCCCTCGATCTTTCATTTGATCTCCTTGGGCAATCTCTGGCAATATGACCTCTGATGTTGCAGTTAAAGCATCTTCTCGTCTCATAATTCCAACTTTGGCAGTTAACAGCAATGTGTCCTTGATAACCACATCGGTAACACACTCTGTTATCGTACCATTTACCACTATCACACCAAACACTCAGATCATAGCATTGTCTGGCTTTGTGGTGATCATCATCCCTCCTGAAAACTGGATTTGGCTTTGAAGCACTGTGGTCAAACCTGCACCACTTATTACCAGCAATTTTTGAGTTTTCATTTTTCAATTTTTGTGGTTTTTGATTGCGATTGGATGATTGAACTGATGAACTTTTATTCTTGTTTTGACCATTTTCTGAATTTTTAATTTTTTGTTTCTGTTCCACTCACTTCTTCAAAGGTTTTTGCGTAGAACATTCTCCCTTTTCAGTCGATTGCAGAACAGTTTTCTGAAACTTTTCTTTTAATTTCAAAAATATTTTCTTTTTCTCATTTTCAGCATTAGACTCTGATTCAGACTCATCTGCTGAATAAAACTCCTCATTTTCATCATCAGTTTTCTCATCACAATCTTCAATGTGACATAGTCACTTATTGGATCGGAATTGATCGGTTTTGGACAGGGATAATCTGGTGTTGATGACGAAGTCTCAAAACCTTTCAATTTCTCTTCAAGCTCTTGGATTTTAATCCGAGCTTTTTCAGCTTCATTTTCAAGCCGAATGATTTTCTGAAGATGAGAGTTTATTTCAATCTGTTTTTCAAGATTATTTTTAAAAATGGCAAATTTCTCATCTTCTAAAATCTTCATTTGACTTTGAAAATCTTTTTCAAATTTTAATTTTTCATTTTCAAATTCTTTTTCCTTTTCTTTCAAAATCTCGTTTTTCAATGTCAAACTGTTCAAATCTCTTAACAGTTTGTCATTTTCTGATTTCAACTTCTCACAATTTTCTGTTAAATCAAAAATATATTTCTCATCAGCTTTCTTCTCGTCTTTCAAAACTGAAATTTCTTTAGTCTGTTCCTCTCCCACTTGAACACCTTTACTCTTGCTCTTCTTTAATATTGATTTTCCACTTTGACTTTTCTTCTTCTCAGCATTCCTCTCCATCTGTTCTTCAAGTTTCTTAATGAATTGACCAGTTGCCAAATCAGAGTATTCTCCAGTTCTTTTTAACTTCAAAAGAAATGTATCCCACTCTTGTTGAGATAAGGCATTGGCTAATTTCTCAACCCATTCTTCTGATTTCTTTTTAATACCTTTCTCAGACATTGAGCGAACAAGATGGCTATATCTCTCAATAATACTCTTTGTACTTTCTCCTGGATAACCTGAAAATGAATCAAATTCTTTCGTTAATACATTTATTCTATCAAAAGTTTCTTTAGTCATATTAAAGAAGTTTATATCCATGATTCGGAATCGAAAAATTTCTTAAACAATCTTTCACACGAACTGATTCACCTAGTCAAATCACCTGTATCACCTGAACGAGACAAACAAATGATCAGTTTAAAAAGACTGAATATGTAACAGTGAATTACCAAGGACACTTAGACAAATTATCAAGATTTTTGAAAAAAACAGAACCAAACAGGTTCAGATAAGCGAACCAGAAAGTGTACTAATGATCGAACCAGACAATGTTCGTTCGAGCGGACCAGACTTGTTCGTTCGAGCGGACCAGACTTGTTCAATCGAGCGGACCAGACTTGTTCAATTAAGCGGACCAGAATCCCTATGTCCCTATGAGCGAATCTCACACATAGTTCTAGGTGATTGTCTTCCGGTGAGCCACGAAGTGCTGCCGAAGTGTCGACAGGTTGTAAACGTCTTCTATATCAATAATATCGACAGTTAAAAGTGTATACGTGCTGAATTACATTGAAACACTTGTTTCCGCCTCTTGTTTTGGTGAAAAAACTCTTCTACACGACTCGTTCAGGTCGGAATTCGATCCTACAAGGATGATGTCATCATCAAGAATGATGACATCATTCTTGTTTCAAACCGCAACGAACATGTGCACGTGAAGTATAGAAATCAGATTGCATGTTTAGCTAGATGACAAAATTGTTAGCATGTGTATTTGAAACACATGATTCCGCTCATGTGTCAATTATGATTTCGCTTTTGTGTCATAGGATAGGTATCGCTCATATGTCATGTTAGGTATCGCTTATATGTCAGTGTACATATAAGCGAAATCACTTCACTATATATACCTCATGAGCGAAATCAGAAATAGATGTAGGTGTTGTCTTCCGGTGAGCCACGAAGTGCTGCCGAAGTGTCGACTTGATTGTACATGTCATTCAGATCAATAATATCGACATATTAAAGTGAATTCTCGCTGAATTGTACTCGGTTTGTCTGTTTCCGCCGTTCAAACTGAGATAAACTCTTCTAAGCGACTCGTTTAGGTCCGAACACGATCCCAGAAAGATCCAAATAAGCGAACTAGAATCGTTCGTTCGAGCGGACCAGAAATTGTTCGTTCGAGTGGACCAGAAATTGTTCGTTCGAGTGGACCAGAAATTGTTCGTTCGAGTGGACCAGAAATTGTTCGTTCGAGCGGACCAGAAATTGTTCGTTCGAGCGGTCCAGAAATTGTTCGTTCGAGTGGTCCAGACTTGTTCGTTCGAGCGGACCAGAAATTGTTCGTGTAGCTTATCGAAAGGGGGAGTCTGAAGACATCCGAGTAGAGATTGTTCGTGGGGAGTTTGTTGATGATGAAAAGAGAAGAGAAAGATTTGAGGATGCTTTCACTGATAAAGACTGAAGTCGTTGAAGACTCGACACTTTAGACTCGTCAACATCTGAGGGGGAGTCTGTTGGTGCAGTCATCTGTCGTCTTCGTCTAATGTCGAGTCTGGGTTGCGTTGCGAATCGTTCAAGCATGATGTCATCATCTTGGATGATGACATCATATGATGACATCATCATTACTTGAGCACATGAGACAAAACGACAAAACACATTGGATTTAATAGGATTGTGTAGCCGTTTGTTGTTTTGATTGGTTCAATATAAGGTCCAATGAAAAGTCTTCATGAAAAGGTCCAATGAGGTGTTTACTTATGAAGGTCCAATGAAAGAGTTCATGTGAAGACAAAAGACAACTTGTGGAGTTCGCTTATATGGTTATTTGGAGGTTCGCTTATATGTAATTCATGAGGTCCGCTTGTTTGGCTGTTGTCATTACAAGCGAACCAGAAACTCTATAAATAGGTTCATTGTCATTTTCATTTGTAACGTTGTTCAGATCTGATACCGAGGTATTGCCGGTGTTCCTTGTCAATGTAAACGCTGTAAAATCAATATACAAGAGATTTAAAGTGTGATTCTAGCTGTGTACACGTCCGTTTCTTTGTTTCCGCCTCTGAAACGGATTTGAGCTCTTCCGAACGACTCGTTTAGGTCGAAATCGATCCTACAATTGGTATCAGAGCCAGTGAAGAAGAGTTTTCTACAATTCAGCCGTAAAATCTGTTTCTACACCATTCTTTTTCGAAAATTAAAACTTTTTACGGTCAGAATCGGTTATAATTTTTACAGTGTGTTCGGAATTATCAACTAACAAAGCCTTGAAAGTTTCAAATTAAAATTCGATCAAAAACTTGTATTTTTTGTGGTTCCGCTCGAAAAGTTACGGTTGAAAAGTGATGTCAGCAACATTTCATGTTAATTCCGCTCATGTGAACATGTTAATTCCGCTCATGTGAACACTTTGATTCCGCTCATAAGTACATTGATTATTTCGCTCATATGTCATCGTGTTTCAGCTCAAATAGTGATTCAATAGATTGTGTGATACGTGTCTCTATCTGATCAAGTGTCATAATTTCATGTGTATTAAAATCGGTTTACATGAGATAATAATAAATTCAGTGTGTCAGTCTGTCACATGTGATTTCATAGTCCAAGAGTTTACATGTGATGATGGATATCTCATATTCTTGATAATCTCAATTTCAAAATAAAGTGTTGACAAAGTGCATATGATTAATAAATGACAGTCGGTTAGTGGGAATTGTAGGTCCAATTAAAACTTGATATAAATTGAAATTGTCGGCCATGATGGATTAAAAAAAAAACATTGTTTGTTGACGGAAGCATGTGATGTACATTTAAGGGTCATATGATTGTTTATCTGACATTTAAAGTTGTTGAAAGTTGTCGAGTAGATGCATTTTACAGTCCAATAGTATAAATGATAATATTTTGTTTACAACAGTTCTCGTAAATCTCATTTAGTCGAAATCATATTGTATTGTTTGTTATAGTTTGTTGGACACTATACTAGGCCCATGTGATTCTTTGTGTTTAAAAATTGCTTGGCCCATATGATATAACAATCTCGGCCTAATACGTATAGTTTCATCATTTGTATAGTGTGATTTTGTGATATATTAGATTACATGTGCTAGTAGATCGAGTTCTGTGCAAATTTAGTTCAAATTGTTTAAATAGAATCAACAGGTCTCGTGGTTTGAGTCTTGGTTCCTGTCAGTTCTCGCAAAAGACAATTCAGTTCGTTTGTCAGTCAGGTTATTTTGTGTGGTCAAGTTGCGTATTAAAGTCACCGACTCACTTGAAAGTTTCGTACGGGTTGAAATTCGATCCTACAATTCATATTGTATTGTTTGTTATAGTTTGTTGGACACTATACTAGGCCCATGTGATTCTTTGTGTTTAAAAATTGCTTGGCCCATATGATATAACAATCTCGGCCTAATACGTATAGTTTCATCATTTGTATAGTGTGATTTTGTGATATATTAGATTACATGTGCTAGTAGATCGAGTTCTGTGCAAATTTAGTTCAAATTGTTTAAATAGAATCAACAGGTCTCGTGGTTTGAGTCTTGGTTCCTGTCAGTTCTCGCAAAAGACAATTCAGTTCGTTTGTCAGTCAGGTTATTTTGTGTGGTCAAGTTGCGTATTAAAGTCATCGACTCACTTGAAAGTTTCGTACGGGTTGGAGTTCAAAAATTTCAAAGGGCCAGGTCAATCGAATTTAATCCAGGTCATTCAGTCCGCACAGTTGGTCAACATTCAGTCCGCACAGAAAATCATCAGTTCGAGTACCAAATTTCTTTCGGTTAATTGATAAACGTTTAAACTAATTGTGTGTTGTTTGGTGTCGACAGGTAATTGTCAGTTGTTTCTAGAAGTGTTTTGCCGAAGTATATTCAATTTTCGAAGACATGGACGAAGAGTTTTACAATGCGTTTGCTACGCCAGTTTCTCCCGTTACTGCTGCAGAGAATTTATACAATGAAAATGAGACGGGAACTCATCAAAAGCCGCCAAAGCTCATGTACATTGAAGACTTCAAAGGATGGCAAAATCGATTTGAGAACTGGGTGCAAGCTTACAAATTTGATGCATGGTGTTCGTTGGAGAAAGACTATGAGAAACCGAAAAACGAACGTGGGCTTGTAAAGGATTTCAGTGACTTTACGGAAGCTGACAAATTGAAGTATACTAGTGAAAAAATGATGATCAGTATTCTTCAACAGGCAATCAAAGAAGATATATTTGTTTTGCTTCAACACGATAATACAGCTAAGTCAATTTGGGAAGCATTGATTCAGAAATTCAAAGGAAGCGCGGATATGATTAAAAACAGAAAGGCGTTGCTGAAGAAATCATTCGATATGTTTGTAGCTTTTGATTACGAATCAACGAAACAGACAATTGACAGATATTGTCATCTTGTCTTGGAAATGGGGAGATTGGATATAAAGAAGGATGATGAGGAATGGGTGGATAAACTTGCTGAGGCATTACCACAACAGAAATGGGGAACTTATTTGTTGATTATCAAACACATGAGAAAATCTGAGAATATGAGTTTAGCAAAGTTTATTCAAAAGATTGAAGAGCATGAGTTGGATATTCAGAAAACGGCTATCATGACGAATCCAAACGCCAAACAAGATATCAGTTTGTATTACCGAGGGAACAAGTTTGAGTCTACTCCCAGCCCGAGCCTAAAGATCCAAACTGGTTTCAGTGCTGACAGTTCATCTGGAACAAAAAGTAGTAATGTGATTCAAAGTGGTGGATCTTCATCATTTTCAAGTTTTGATCCAAACAGCACAACATCAAGTTCTCAATGGCAAAACTCAACAAACCTTCAGTGCAATGTTACCTTAAACATTCAAAATGGTCAGAATCTGTCTCCGGAAGTTGCCAAGCAGCACATGGCATCACTGGTTACTATGTTAGAATCTTATGAAAGTTTGATCGGTGGGAAGATTGGGAATCCGATGCTTACCAAAGAAGATTATGACCAAATTGATGCTGAAGAACTTGAATTGATGGATATTAAATGGTGCTTAGCAAGTGCTTGGAGGAGAGCTGAAAAGTTTCAAGAGATTACTGGTAGGGATGAATTTCAAGGAATGGCTACTTCTCAACTGGGTTTTGACAAATCTAAAGTTACCTGTTTCCGTTGCAAAGGAAAAGGACATTTTAAAAGAGAGTGCAAAAGTAAAGAAGCAACCGGAAATCAAGAAAAGAACAACTATTATCAGAAAGCAATTTTCCATCAGATTGCTCAACAACCACAAACTGCACATGGTCATGTTATTGAAGATGGAAAGAAGAAAGCTTTACTTATCAATCAAGATGATGAATTTGTTGCTGAAGGATTTAGTTGGGATAAATACATACCTGGTTCAGCTTGTGTTGCAAGAATACTAGGTGAAGAGGCTAGTGAGAAAAGAATCCCGATATTTCCTGATCTTGGAAGCGATGTGGATACCGATGATGAGGAAGAACATCTCAACAGAGCTAGAAAAGGCATTGATCCTACTAGTTTTAATTTGTTTTTTGCAGATAAAATGGAGATGCTGTATCAAAAGAAGATGGCAAGATTGAGGAAAGAGTTGGAAGCAACAAGAATGCTAGCTAATGAAAAAGCAAAGACAGAAGCTGGAAAAGAGAATGTTGAACCAGCAACTGAGAAAGTAGTTGAGAAAGTTGTTGAAGTGGAGAAAGTGGTGGAGAAACTCGTTGAAATTGAAAAAATAGTCGAAGTTGAAAAAATTGTGGAAGTAGAAAAACTTGTTGAAGTTGAAAAAGTTGTTGAAGTAGAGAAAATTGTCGAAGTAGAGAAGATCATCGAGGTTGAAAAGATAGTTGAAAAATTGGTTGAAGTTGAAAAACCATGTTCGAAGTGTTCAGAATCTTGCAAAGTTTGTGAGGAGAAAGATATGAAGATTGCTGATTTAGAGAAGATTAAAGAAGATTTATTGTCCGATATGAAGTATGTAAAGGAGTCGTACGATGTGCTGAACAGGACAGTTGATAGTCTGAAAAAGACGAATACAGAAACAGAAAAAGCAATGGATAAAATGAGTGCAACATTAATGACAAAGCAGAAAGTCATTAATGAGTATATTGAAGATTGTGCTAAACTGAAGAAGGAAGTGGAACTTGAGAAGATTGAGAGTGAAAGGATTAAACGATTACTGTTGAGTTATACTACATGTGATTATCTGATTGATCGTGTTTATCCTACTGTTGCAGGTCTGGAAGCGTTCATGGACAAAAAGACTGAAGATACTGATACTGGTAAGAAACCAAGTGTCAAGTATAACAGATGTCCGCCCCCGATCCATGAAACTTATTCTCCAAGGAATCCTAACGAGGAGCGTCTAAAAAAGGCAGTCAACATCAAGTTAAAGTCTGAAATCATTGATGAATTACCAGACAATATTGATGTTACATTCACAGAGTCTGACACTGATCATGAGTCTGAGTTAGTAAAGAAAGTTGTCGATCAGGTGTTACATACGGATGAAGAGTCAAAGTCGGAGTCTGAGTCTGAAAGTCCGAGTTCGTCAGAAAAGAGTCCAAGTTCACCGGTTAACAGGGTTTACAATAGAGAATTCCTGTTATCAAAATCTAATTTGAATGACGGATCAATCATAGTAGCTTATACTTTGTATGATTCAGACAAATTATATTCTGATGAGGAATTCCCAATAAGAAGTGTAAAAACTGAAATGATCAAACAGGTTTTCAAACTAACAGAAATTAACATTTCTGAAATAAAAGATTTAAATTTTGCTGAAAAACCTAAAAAGAACACTTCAAGAGTTCAACAGAGATTGAACAAGAAAAAGGGTTACAGTTCTGGTTCAGGTTATCGAAAGAAACCGAACCATAACCGTAATTACAAAAAGAATGGATTAGGCTTCAATTCTTCAGAAAATTATAAAAATCAGAAAACTTATAAACCAAAAACAAAATTTGTTTCAAGAGGAAGTTCAGAGGATGAACAGAAGAAACCGTTCTGGAAGCAGTCGAATAAAGAGTTTCTTGCTGAAGTGAAGAAGAATGTGAGAAGGTTTGCTGAAAGAGTTGACAGAAGAATCTGTTTCAAATGCCAAGAAGTTGGTCATATAGCTTGGAATTGCCCCAAGACCAACTATCAAAAACAGGAAGTTTCTTCTAACTTTGTTTTGAGAAAGACTTGTGTTGATAAGAAAGAACAACCTGTAAAACATGTTAAAAGGTTTGAAAATTCTACTTCTGAGGAAGGAGAAAGTTCAAAACGTTTTTACAAAAGACAAGTTGATTTGAGTAAACAAAAATGGGTTGTTAAATCTGAAGGTAATTCTGACAATGAATCTGATTCCATAAAATCAGAGGAGTCATGTGTTGAGAAAAAGAATGAGAATTCCGTTCCAGAAATAAATGATGAAGATTTTCCTCCATTGTCAAAGGAAAATTTGATGAAGAAAGTGGGAAAGGTAGAGATCTCAAATCAATTCTTCACTGATCAGGGAGAATTTGATGTTGAGAAGGCTTTCAATGGAAATGTTAAACATATTTTCGGGAAGATGGTTGATAGGAAGGTTAAAAGTGCAAAAGATTTTTACAAATCAAAATGTTGGTGGGACAGATGTTTGCCGCCAAAATCACCCAAGGCTGGTCAGGCTTGGGTGACAGCATTTTCACCATAAAAATTCTGACTTGCCGGAGCTCCCAGGTTTGTAAGAGTGGAGCAGGAATCGGCATCTTTCTTAGCAAATGATTCTACAAGTGGTACAGTTGGTAAAGTACAGGTGGTATATTTAAATTGTTATATTTTGAGTTACAAGTGGTCATGGTTGGTGAGTGAACCTGTATATGGTTGAATGTTTTCACTGACAAGTGGTTAATCAAGGTCATTAAGTTGAACTTGATTGGACCATAATTACAAGTGGTATTTTAGAAAACAATGTGATGAACCCCTAACCTACAAATGGTTTCTTAAAATCAACAAAACTAATTTTCCGGAAAAACCATTTGATTAAAACAAACTTAAGTGTTTTGAAATCACAATGGGAAAATAGTTTGTTGTAAGGGGGAGTTCTGATTGTTTATGCCAAGTGGATGGCGATTTGAAGCGATTTGATATCAGTTGTCACTTTCTTGTATAGTTTGTTTTCAAATTTCCTAAAATGTGTTTGCATTTTAGGGGGAGTAAAATTTTCAGAAAATCCAAAAACATTTGAAAATTTGAAAAAGCCAAAAACATGATAAAATGAAAATGAGTTTTGTTGTATAAAAGGAGGAAATGATAGTACATCAGTGGACGATCACGGCATGCTAAAGAAATGGAAAGTTAAATAGTGATAAACGGTCTCACTGATGATGTGTCAGTAGGTTTTTGCACATTTAGTAGATTGTGACGAGATATAAACCTAAATTTCAAACTTGCTTGTTCTGTGGGTTAACACAAACTTGGATATATAGGTAACCCCTGAAATCTTGTTTGAAAGGTCCCTTATTCTGAGATACTAGGTCTTTATGCTCAGTGATATCTGGGGTATTATCCCGGGACTTCTGCTGAAAGAAATTTCTGACCTAGTCCCCGGATAATGCTTTCTACAAATGCTTGAAACATAGCATCCCCCTCAGCAAGCTGATGAAACAATAAAATTGATAGTCGCTGCTGTTGTAATGCAAAAGATCCTCTAAAGGGGACCCACCAAAAGCCGAAGCCGTCATCTCTCTGCGTATCGAAAGATCGACCTGAGCTCTCACGGCCCTCGCACTATAATTTATTCCCTTACAGATATCATCTGTGGTATACTCACCTGTAAGACTGAATATTGGGATCTGGATACGGGAGTATATTCAAGTAGTGGGACACACGAATAAGTTCAAGAGCTTAAAACATTAACCTCGTATCTCGGATCAATTGAACTTTGTGTGAAAATTTAAGTGGATCAATATACTGACAATCTAGGTGAATTGTTTAGAACTTAGTATGTATAAAGCTTAACGGTGTTGGTGATTTGTCTCATAAACTGATATGATCCTCTTACACAAACTCACAAAAATATTGTATGTAAATATTTCTTTACTGCATTTCATTTCAGTTATTTCAAAAATCCAAAAAGATTTTCGGTGTGTTTTAGCATAAATTTTGAAAAAAATCAAAAAGATTTTAGACAACTGATGTTGAAAAGCTGATTTTCAAAATTCCGAGTGCTGAACATGACGAACAGGTTTGGGAAAGTGTGTTTTGCAAATGTTTGAAATGAAAATGATATATATTCAAGTGGTTCATCAAGATTTGACATGATAAATCTTTCTATTCAGGGTTGTATCTTCAAGAGATTAGCAAAGTTTCTAAATTTGTTATATTTTATCTTTTATGAAACTTACTTTTGGGTAGAGAATATGCAGGTGAATCAGGTTACGATACCTGAACCTGTGAAAGCCAGACTACGATCCCAGTACAAGTTGAGGGGGAGTCTGTTAGTGAAAGAGAGTATGAAGATGTAAGAGCTAGGAGCCAGAGATCCTGAAAGAGAATTGAAGATAGGATAAAGCCAGATAGAGATTCTGAAGGAAGACCAAAGACTGATAAAGACAGAAGATTGAAAAGACTCGACACTAAAGACTCCGTCAACATCCGAGGGGGAGTTTGTTGGTGCATCCGTCTGTCGTCTACGTCTTCAGTCGTATCTCAGTTCGTTGCGAAGATGTTCAAGCATGATGTCATCATGCATCATCAAAGTGATGTCACAATGACATCATCACATAAGAGACAAAAGCCATTTATGGATTAAATGGTGATTTCGTTCATGCAGCAAGTTGTGATATCGCTCATTTGTCAATTCATGATTTCGCTTTTGAGTCCTAGTCTAGTATCGCTCATATGTCAGAATCTAATATCGCTTATATGTCATGATTAGGTATCGCTCATACGTACATGTCCGTATGAGCGAAATTAACACACATATAAATAGGGTGTAGGAGCGAAATCACAGCAATAGTTCTAGGTGTTGTCTTCCGGTGAGCCACGAAGTGCTGCCGAAGTGTCGACAGGTTGTAAACGTCTTTCAGATCAATAATATCGACAGTTAAAAGTGAATATGTGCTGAATTACATACTTGTTCAATTGAGCGGACCAGACTTGTTCGATCGAGCGGACCAGACTTGTTCGATTGAGCGGACCTAACTCATAAAACCTATACAGACTCCTGTTTTCTCGTATTTCGTGCCCTATGCTATACAATACGATGTAAGACCTGATCCTAGACACCTAGACGTAATCAACAGATGTAGTGCACCAACACTAAATTTCAATTAATTACTTGAATTGCTTTCTGATTAGTACCATATACATACATGTGAATCATATATTGCAAATGACATATCATTACTGCATATAAACTTTGTTGATTCGAATGATGCACAAAGCACCGGCAGCACAGTTATCAGACAAATCAGAAAAATGCTGACAGAGTTCAGTAAATAGACAGACATTGTATTGAGGTACAGAATGAGCCAGAAACCAAGTATTAACCTAGTATAGTGTCTAGGAAAGTAAGGATCACAAAACTGCCTTCCTAGTGATAGTTTAAGTGCCGGAAAGTGCCTAAAACTCACACAAACTGCAGAATTCTGCAGAAAATCAGCAAATTCAGCATTTAAACAAACTAATATCATGCAGAAATATGGTTAAATGGTCCTGAATACTTTCCTAAGTGTCGGGAATCAAAAGTGTCACAAAAGGTAACATAAAGCACACTAAACTGCGTAGTTTAGCACCTTAACGAACCAGTAACCAAACAAACAACCGCACACTACCTGAAACACCAAATTTTCACTAGAAACATTGTTTTAACATTACCAAGCTAGTTATGGTCCCCAAACGTCATAACACACTATATAAATATCTAACAACTAAATCCCTAACTAGATACTTGAATTATAACTAACTTAACTAATTACTAGTTGAAACCTAGCCTATACCCCCCACCCCCTACCTAGTCTACGGCCCAATGCTTTAGGACGTGGGGCACTTTAGGAAAGATTGCCCTAGGAAGAATAACCAAGACCGTGGAAGAGCGTTCAACATTGGAGCTCGTGAAGCATGCCAGGGTCCGAACGAAGTCACTAGTACGTTCCCTGCTAATCAACACTTTGCATCTGTGCTATTCGATACTAGTACCGACTTTAGCCTCGTATCTCTAGAGTTTAAGAATATACTTGGTTCAATAGCTAGTAAGTTAGATATCCCGTACTCGATAGAACTAGCTCATGGAAAGCTTCGACGTTGTAATTGGGATGGATTGGTTGTCGAGCAATCGAGCGGAGATTGTTATCCACATCCCGATGGCGAATGAAGAGACGATCGTGATTCATCAGGAGAAGCAGGATACGCCCCTACGGATTATCAGTCGTTTGAAGGCACGGAAGTTTTTGCGCAAAGGATGTGTTGCCTTCTTGGCTCTTGTCGTGAACAAAGAAGCCAAAGAACAGAAGCTTGAAGATATCCCTGTGGTAAGGGAACATCCTGAAGTCTTCCCCGAAGACTTGCCAGGATTGTCTCCTCAATGATAAGTCGAATTCCACATTGTCTTGGTTCCAAGCGCCGCGCCTGTAGCCAAGGCACCTTATCGACTTGTTCCTTTAGAGATACAAGAGTTGCCAAGCTTTTCGCCATGGGAGCTCCAGTTCTGTTCGTCAAAAAGAAGGATGGTAGCTTTCAAATGTGCATCGACTACTGGGAGCTGACCAAGCTAACCATCAAGAAGTCGGTATCCCTTGCCGAGGATTACTAATTTATTCAGCCGAATGCAAGGATCCAACTACTATTCCAAGATCGATCTTCGATCAGGTTATCGCCAGCTGCGGATTTAGGAAGAAAGTAAATCGAAGTACAGTGAGTCAACAATTCTTTTAAACATACGCTAATATAGTGTTCTATACACGGTACACAAAACAATTATGCACATAATACAAAACTTGGAGAACCTAGGAGACATGTACTTAGGACCTTCAGGAACTTAGGTCAAAGCTCATTAAAGGTTTTCACTTAGGAACCGCGTCCATTCACTCGGGCAAACACCATTAATATAGTCGTATATGCTATTTTAGTTAACCGAACAGGTAAAGTACTCGAAATTCTATTATCGGAATTTCCACTTTTGCTTCTAGCGAGTAGATTTTTGCATCTCTACTCCTCTTAATGGTAGTTGCATCATGAAAATTTTCTTCATTAAAGCAAACACTCCTTTGTCTCGATACTTGATCAATTCATATGTTACGCATGCACCATTTGTTACACATGTGGTTTCGTTTCGAATAAGCGCTTCATCAAAGTTACAAATGTCATTTCGCTATATCCAGTTATTGCCTTGTGTCTCGAATAATCTGCATTATTGTAAGTATCGACTCCGTGATATTGAGTCAACAAAACCTTCCTGAAATTTCTTTTCTTTCTAGTTATATACACGGTTTATCTTGGTAACCATGCCGAAATTCCCTTGTCGATACATACGTTTATTGTCAAATTTCGCTAAAACCAAGTTCAATTGCTTGAACTTGTCCATTTCGCATCTTCAATTCAAGACACCATATGGTGCATTGAGAACATCATATTCAAATTCATTTTTGAAAGCGTTTCATTTATTCCGAGTCGCGGTAGACTTGTTTGGTCTACGGCTCCATTGAGTTGTCTGTTGATTCCAACACATTGTGGTGGTGTCTCACTAATTTGAAGCCTGCGCTAATCTCATTTACACATCTCATGCACCGATTTAAATTATTTATTCATTGGCTTGCTTTAAATTCGTTCTCATTTGTCATGATTAAAGCAGTCTTAACACAATCGTGTGTTAAGACAATGGTACATAAATTTATTTTATAATCCAGTGTACCTCCTAACGGTACTTTCATTATCAATCGAATGCCTTGCAGTATTCATTGCTTTTTCATCTTTGGTCGAAAACAGTAGTCCTTTGGTGTTCTATATTCAGTTGAAAAATCCTACGATGTCGTTTGAATCAAATTTTCAGGTTTGTTTCATAACACTTTTATTTGAATCCAAACACGGTGAACTTGTTCGGTCACCGCTATTATTGAATTATGTCATTCACTACGACACCTTGTGGTGTCGATGTAAACATGGTCAACCGTTTCAAACGAAACTACACATACTTTTGTTTGACTTGTCATTTAAACATTCTTAATGCAACTACAAATTAAGACAATGATACACCAGATTCGATTGTATTTCATTCCGGTATATTATCGTAATTCAATAATGTTAACACACTAATTTTATCCATTCATTTGTTCGAAAGTTGACAGATCACTTTCACGTTACAATTACCTTTGAGCTTGCTGATTCTGAGTTCATCTAGCGGATGTTATTGTTTCTAGAACTCATTTGCATACTGTGAACGATCGTTTGGAATTCTATTGGTCGAAACTCCTCTTTTATTGAACCACTGTGGAATAAGTTACACTAGATCATACATCTATACGTCCCGTGTCCTTTGACATCAAATTCTGGAACACATACATATTAACCATTGGGTTCTTATTGTTGTAATATGTCCTTGGATTCACCTGATTCGAATAAGTTTTGATTCGGTTTCGTGGTTAAGCACTTTGGTATTATTCATATCCACGCATGTATAACGTAACCCTAAGGAGTTAATGTAGTCTAAATTTCGAGGACGAAATTTTCTTAACAGGGGGAGAATGTGACAACTGTCAAATTTGCATGCATCCGTACAATTATTAAATAATGATTAGTGCTTAATGACTGTGCTAAATTACAATTAATTACTTGAATTGCTTTCTGATTAGTACCATATAGATACATGTGCATCATATATTGAAAATGACATATCATTACTGCATACAAACTGTGTTGATTCGAATGATGCACAAAGCACCGACAACACAGTTATCAGACAAATCAGAAAAATGCTGATGGAGTTCAGTAAATAGACAGACAGACATTGTATTGAGGTACATAATGAGCCAGAAACCAAGTATTACACTAGTATAGTGTGTAGGAAAGTAAGGATCACAAAACTACCTTCCTAGTGATAGTTTTAAGTGCCTGAAAGTGCCTAAAACTCACACAAACTGTAGAATTCTGTAGAAAATCAGCAAATTCAGCATTTAAACAAACTAATATCATGCAGAAATTTCGTTAAATGGTCTTGAATGCTTTCCTAAGTGTCGGGAATCAAAACTGTCACAAACGGTAACATAAAGCACACTAAACTGCGTAGTTTAGCAACTTAACGAACCGGTAACCAACCAAACAACCAGACACTACCCGAAACACCAAATTTTCACTAGAAGCATTGTTTTAACATTACCAAGCTAGTTATGGTCCCCGAACGTCATAACACACTATATAAATATCTAACAACTAAATCCCTAACTAGATACTTGAATTATAACTAACTTAACTAATTACTAGTTGAAACCTAGCCTATACCCCTACCTAGTCTACGGCCCAACAAGGCCCCCACCCTATGGATTTCATTTGATTAAATTAATTGATCTTGTCTAATCTTTTGGGACATATTATACACTAGATAAACTTGTGTTGACATATTATAAGTATAACCACAAGTCTAAGCTTTTCATTTGCATCTTCATATCACCAACACCATCTTTTGCTTCCCTTCCACATAGCTCACGGCTGAACACCCTCACACTACCATCATCATCATCCTTCAACTTCCATACAACCCATACATATACAAGGGTGCTAGTAGACACACAAAGAAGATAGGAGCTTTCGGAAGTTGAAGAACCTTCACCATTTGCTTTTATCCACCTCTTTTCTTCTCTTGATCATCCCTAGCCTTGAGCTAGCGGTAAGAACATTAATCTCTCCATTTTACATCTTGTTTAAGTGGTTAAAGGATGATACATGATGTTAATCTTGAAAAACACTAAGAATCAAGAAGATGAAACATGAACATAAGCTTAAAATCATAAGAAATCTTGATGTTAATGTGTTGTTATACTTGTTGATTATTGATTACTTATGTAAATGACGTAGATCATCATATGATCTTGCTAGATCATGACTAAAAACATAATCTAGCAAGATGAGAGGATGAAAATGTTAGAGATTAATAGATCATCCTCATGAAAGACATGAACTTGAAAGAATATATTGTTTTCTTGTAAAATGATGATTAAAGTGAGTTGTAAGTCTAGTAAATCTAAGATTTCAAGAATGATTTTTCAAGAAACCAAGTTAAAAATACAAAGTTTACTTAATCTTGGTTCTTAAAGAAATCAACCATATTTTTAGAGGTTAAACATGTGTAGAAACACTTATGTAACAAGAAAAACCCATGAAGAAGCATTTTTAGAAAGTGTGATCACAAGTTGTAAAGAACTAACTTCTTTAAAAATGATGTTTTTAAAGAATCAACCACACTTTAAAGGGTAACTAAGCTTACTAAACATACTAGTAAGTTACTACAAATTTTTGTAAATTTTCAAGTTCATGAAGTGGTAGTTTATACTTGATTGTGGCAAAATTGGTAAGTATAGATTGTTTATTGTTGATTGTTGATTAATTGTGTTGATTTACAACAGAAAATGATATGCCTTGAAGGCATGGAAACCTCTATTTTTAGGGGAAACTATGGCAAAATTTTTCTAAAAATCTAACACTTAGAAAAATATTTTTGAACAAATATTTACAAGTATATTTCAAACCATGGATTTTCATATAAAGTTTGCCATAAATTTTGTTTACAAAAATTATAAATATTGGAGGTTGGTTTTTATAAATAAAAGTGACTAGATATGTATTTAGGAAAATATATATTTAGAAGTCACCATGTGTGTGATTATTTGTATATTATGTGTATTAGTTATATTATTTTAGGACTTGAAATAATATAACTCATCAAAATACCAAAAAATTACAATCCAAAATATTACCAAAATTCCAAGGAATAAATATACAAAGAATACCCAATTTATTGGTGGAACCGAAAAAGGGAATATAACTCACAAAATATTCTGAAAATTTTATTCGTAAGTATATTTTTGGTAAATAATATTTTGGACACCGAAAGAACAAAAATATGATATTTACAAGTATTACAAACATATCATATATTTGCCATAAGAAAATATATTATTTTTGACAAATAAAATATGTATATATTTTCTTGGAGTTATTAAAGGATGTATTATTTTTGGAAGAAATATATATTTTCTCAAACAAACATGAAATATATTATTTTTGAATGAAAAATGAGTTCATATATATTTTCCAAGTTAGACTTCAAAATATATCATTTTTGAGACTTGTATGAAATTTATAAATATTTTGTCAAGGGAAAAATTATAAATAATTTTTCTAAGTGATATTTCTTAAAATATATATATTTTGGAAATATATATTGATGTGTTTTTACTAAAGACATTATTCCGGAAGAATTAATACAAAATTTAGTATAGGAATACTTAACAATTAAAAGAAAATACGTATTCTCGACGTATAGATACACACCGGAATACGCTACTGAAATTTGGCAAAAATATACAAGTATAAGAATACGAATACAAATACACCCATCCTTGGGAAGGATACACATGTATAAATACATAAAAAGTAACGAGTTAAAATATATTATTTTAACTATTATTCCAAAATCTGATAAATATAATTTATGTTAAAATATTTATTATTTTGACAAATAATTATATAACTTGGGATAATATTAAGGACATAAAGGAAAGCAACTCAAAGACACTAACTAATACTAAGTCAAGGCACGACCCGCTCGGCTAATAGACCGCAGTACGTTGTAGGTAGTCGTGTGCACCAAGAGAAGTTTTGAGTTACGGTTGATTACGAAGAACGCAAAACCGTGAGTTCATGTCCCCCCTTTTCTCTTAATTGTTTTCAGTTTTATAACTTCGGGGGTGAAGTACATGTTACAAACTATTTACAAACGTTTATATGTGGTATGGTTAGCTAAGGAAGGGTACTGCTAGATCATGTGAGTGGTGGGTATAACGCTTATGACCATTAATCCTCATTATATGACCGAGGGACATGAGTGATAGATCTATTTGGGTGTTGCGAGCCCACACCCATGTGGACCAGGGTGGCCCATGAGGTGACTATGTCTTATTGTCGGAGACAAAATTTGCTAGGTTTGAGCCTTCCTGCATCACGTCACACATATTAGTGGCCTTACAAACCATTAATGCTCTGTTTTTCCTTGTTGCTTTCATACCTGGGTTTGACAAATACATACTTACTTATGATGATTACAAAGTTTATTCGAGCTCACATACTAAACACATGAACTCGCTCAACTTTTGTTGATGTTTTCAAACTACATGTATTTTAGGGAATTAAATGTGGATCTGACGGGCGTTTGGATGTTTCAAGTGAGGTTGGGAATAAAAGATGTCATCCATAGTCTAAGGGTTTGGATAATGTGTCTTATCCAAGATAAGACACATCTTTCAAAGCCTGGTTTTATTTAAAGTCTTTTGTCGAGTCCTTATGGAACTCTAAAACAATTTGTATGGTTTGTAATTTGGATTTGAAGTCCATGTCTGGATTCTAAAACAATGTTTTTATGATGTTTTAAAACTTAATCAATGGATAAACATCTTGGTTCTATCATATAGTTGTTTGTTATGGTTGAATGAAATGATATTAAGCAAGTCACACATAATCACGCTTCCGCAAAAGTCAGGGTGTGACATTAGGAATGCTATCCCGATGTGAGGAAACTAACCTTGCCCTTAATTGGGAAAAATGCCATTTCATGGTGACGGAGGGAATAGTACTCGGTCAAAAAATCTCAAGCGAGGGAATGGAGGTTGATCGGGCTAGAATATACACTATTTCCCGATGACCACCCCCATCCTCCGTTAGAGCCATCACAAATTTCTTAGGGCATGCCAGATTTTATAGACGATTTATCAAAGACTTTTCTAAAATTTCAAGACCTTTAACAAAATTACTTGAAAAAGATGCTCCTTTCATCTTTGACAAGGATTGCAACCAAGCATTTCTAACACTAAAAGAAATGCTAGTCAATGCACCTATCATGATAGCACCTGATTGGAAATTACCTTTCGAAATCATGTGTGATGCAAGTGACTTTGCAGTTGGAGCTTGTTTTGGTTAAAAATTACCTAAGCAATTAAGTGATCAAATTCGTTTTGTGAGGTAGTGTGCTAAGAATGTGTATCGAAAATTTCCTGGTTTGGTTGTTTGCAAAAAACAGTTTTCAGGATATAGCTCAGGATATCGAGCTATATCTATAATCAAACAATGAGCGAAAAAGTAAAGGGGTGACACGAGATGTACGAGGAAAGACCTTGATCAATCTAGATCGCCGGCACAAAACCTCGGGAGCTGACAATTGCAGCTGCCTTGTTCTTCTTATTACTTCAAATGTCAGGATACAGTGCAGGATATTGACCAGATCGTTGCTAAGTGTTACAATGTTTTTCAGAAAGTGTGAGAATTGCGAGAGAAAGTATTAGAGTTCGAGAGTAGTGAATGCGATGTCCTATTTGATCTGGTTTATTCGTATATTTATAGCAACAAAATGAAAATAAAATCTCCTAAAATAGGGGGATGCCAGCGAATATTCCCATGTGAACGTTGAAGACCAAGTAATGTGGCTTCAACGTTCTTCTTCGAACAACTTGGACCGAGTCTTTAGGGGAAGAGGTCTTCATGAATGTTGTGAACTTGTACTCGTACTCCTGCACACAATCCGTTAGTAATCCTCAGGATACAGTATCAGGATGTTACCAATATCCTGATTCAGTATCCTGGTTATGAACACATATTATGTAATCAAGATATAATTCAAGATACTATCCAGGATATAGGCTCAGAATTTCACCCATAACAATTGTCCCCAAAAATTTTAACGTTAAGGATCCTGGGGCTAACGGTTACATTTTTCACGATAACCAAGGTAATTAAGAGATAGGACTTTGTTGTGACCGCTCAGTCTATATTTACTCATTGCTTCCTATATCTTCTCATCCTTATCTCCATTTAACCTCCATCATGAAGGAAAAAGGTAAAAATCCTTTATCCATTTTCACCTTTCTTCTCCTCTTTTCTGCACATTATTGCGGCGAAAATATGGCGAGACAAACGATATCCAGCTCCGGCGATTCTGGCCCTTCGTTCATTCACCAGAATATCTGTTGGTGCATCCGTCTGTCGTCTACGTCTTGTATCGAGTCTTGTACTGTACTAGTTAGATCAGGGCACGAAAAACGAGATAGTGGTTTTTAGGAGTGATTCCGCTCGAAATGACACCTTGTCATTTCAAGCTAAATCACATAAATATCCTGATTCCGCTCGATTCATTATGTTCTGATTCCGCCCCAATGTGTATTGTTGATTCTGCTCGAAATGCACATGCATGTTCAAGCGGAACCCCAAGCCTATATAAAGGCACTCCTGAGCGAAATCAAGTATCAGTTCTTCCGGTTTGCAACGAAGTGCTGCCGAAGTGTCGAGTCGTTGTAAACGTCATTCTATCAATATAATTCGACAGTTTAAAGTGTATATTTGCTGAATTGACCTCGGTTTGTCTGTTTCCACCGTTCAAACTGAGTAAAACTCTTCTGATAGACTCGTTCAGGTCCGAATACGATCCTACAAGTGGTATCAGAGCTCAGGAGGAAGAGTTCTTACCAATTCAGCCGAAAATTCTGTTTTTCTACACCTTCTACATCTGTTTTTCCAAAATTCACAACTTTTCACGGTCAAAAAGTTCTGATTTTTACACACTGTGTTCAGAATCATAGTTAAACAAAGCCTTGAAAATTTCAAGTTAAAATTCGATCTAAAATCTAAGTTTTTAGTGTTTTCGCTTGAAAATGTTCAATTGAATGATGGCGTCACAGTGATTCCGCTTGAGATTTGGTCCTGATTTCGCTCCAAATTGGCTTTCTGTTTGAAATCTCAGTTGATTCCGCCTGAATTTGAGATCCCGCTTGAATAATCTTGGTGATTCCGCTTGAATAAGTGTTATCTGATTCCGCTTGAATCAGTGGTTCTGGTTTTATTCAGTGATTTCGCTTGAATAGGGACTTTGGTTGAAACTCGTTGATTTCGCTTGAACAGTTCTTGTTTGAAGTTGGTTATTTCGCTTGAACAATCAGTTTGTGAGATTTTAAAATTGAAAAATGCACGAAGATTTTTACAACGCATTCGCTACTCCAGTTACCCCGATCAGTCTTGCACAAAATACGATGTTGGAAAACGAAATGGGAACTATGCAGAAACCGCCCATACTCATGAATATCGAGGAGTATAAGGGTTGGGAAGGTCGTTTTGAAAACTGGGTACAAGCAAACTATCTTGATGCTTGGGAATGTGTTGAAACGAAGTATGTGAGACCGATGAATGATGATGAGGAAGTGATTGCTATCAAGGATATGAGTGCAGATGATAAAAGAAAATACAAAAATGAGAAAATGATGCTAAGTCTTCTACAACAAGCTGTGAAAGAAGACATCATGGTCTTATTGCAACATAACGGAAGTTCTTATTCGATCTGGAAAGCAATAAGATCAAAGTTTGTTGGTAGTCAAGAGATGGTCAAGAACAAAAAATCGCTTTTAAAGAAAGAATTTGATTTGTTTCGTGGGTTGAAAAATGAAGGCACAAAGCAGATTATTAAAAGATATTGCAATCTTTTAGCCAACATGAGAAGGTTAAGCATCGAAAAACATAATGAAGAGTTGATTGAAAAACTTGCTGATGCATTGCCACACGAAACTTGGGGCACATATCTCATGATGCTCAGAAACAAGAAAGGATTTAACACGCTAACTTTGAGTAAATTCATTGAAAAGTTGGAAGCTCAGGAAATGGAACAAAGAAAGATTTCCAGGATGAAAGACTTTGATGGTGAACAAGACATCAGTCTGTACTACAAAGCAGGGTTAAATGATAAAATAACCAACTTGTCACCAAAAGTTGAAACTGCTTTCAATGCAAAGAACTCATCTGGAAGTTCATCTAAAGGATCAAACAGCAATACAAGTTTCTCGTCATTTCCATCATTTGATCCGAATGTTTCAACAACTAGAAATGGCAAAAAGCTTCAATGCAATATTGTGTTGAATATTGAAAATGATCAGGAATATTCTGAAGAGTTAGCTAAAAGCCATATGTCTTTGTTGGGAACTGTTCTTGAATCTTATGGTAGTTTTGTTGCAGGTCGGATCGGGAATCCTATGCTGACTAAGGAAGATTACGACCAGATTGATGCTGAAGAGATGGAGCTGATGGACATAAAATGGTGTTTGGCAAGCGTGTTGAGAAGAGCTGAGAAATTCAAGCAGATCACAGGAAGAGATGATCTCCGTGAGGCTAATGTTTCTACTTTAGGCTTTGATAAATCTAAAGTCACTTGTTTTCGTTGCAGGGAGAAAGGTCACTTCAAGAGAGAGTGCACCAATCGTGAAGCAAGTGGAGCTCAGAATCCTTTCAACAACAACAATGATTACTACCAAAAAGCCATCTACCATCAAGTTGCTCAACAACCACCTCAACAACATCAACATCAAGCACAAACTGCACATCGAAGGAAGGTGATTGAAGAATCTTCAAAAAGAGCTTGTGTGGTGAATCAAGATGAGAAGTCTTCAACAGCATTCAACTGGGATAAATATATATCAGCTGATGGAAAAGCTTGTGTGATTGATCAAGACGATGAAAAGCTACCTGAGGGATTTAGCTGGGAGAATTTCACTTGGGATGATTATGATCCTAACAAAGCTCCAGTTCACACAGCTTTTGTTGCTAAAATTGAAGAAGATAGTGATGATGATGGTGCTGAATATTATGCAAAAAGAATGGCAGAACATCTAAAGATGATGGCAGAAAGTGATAGTGAAGATGAAAAAGTGAAACAGAAAAAGAAGAAGGTAAAAACACCGGTCAGCAGTGATGATGAAACAACACCGGTAGTGAGAAGAAAAGTGAAAGATGTTCAAAAGTTTAAAGTTGATGAAAAAGTTGATGCTAGTGAAATGAAAGTGAATTGTTAAACTTGTGTGATCTTGAAAAAGAAAAACAGTGAAATGCTTAACAACATAAACAGGTTAAAAGAATCTTATGATGTGTTGAACAAAGCAATGAACATGTACAATGACACAAGTGAAGAGCAGGCAACAGCGATGAAGACACTTCAGGGAGCGTTCATGATCAAGCAGAAATGTCACACCCCCAAAATCCACCATGCGGGGTATCACCGCTTAGAGGCGTGACGTGATCAGGATCGAGCCACCAATCATATTGAACAACGTAATCTTAGTAAGTAAAACCAATCACAATACAATTGGTGACTATAAGACAGTAACCAGATTTTTTCTTAACAGCGGAAGCATAAAACGGAAGTTCAAAACATAAGTTTATAAAGTTCAGTTATTAAGTACGGGACATAACAGTCCGCATCCCACAACAACCTCCTCCTCGTGCAAGCTCCATAAGCATCTAGCGACCTGTAAGGCATGTAACAACGAGTCAACAACAAAGTTGAGCGAGTTCACAGTTGGTTGTTTAGTTATAGCATTCGTTTCGTAAATCATTTGTTCGTTTTGTAAACCATGTATCGTATAAATTCGTATCGCGGTCTTCCTGACATGTTTGCGAAGATTAGTGGGGGCTTCCCATGTGTTACTAGACCACGCGTATCGACTGCTACGAAAATGTAAGAGGTGCCCTAAGTCAATGTCTATCAGCATTGACCCTTTGCCCATAGTCCATTAGTACACGCCCGTCCGACTGGCACGGTGTGAGGTTTGTTAAACCTAATAGCGCTATTAACTAACGACCCGCTCGCCATAGGCCTCGGCGATTAAGTCGATAAATGAGGGACTTCATTTGATAGAGTTGATGGTCTTATGGTCGTGTACGTAGGCTTTACATACGTGCCCTTCAATCCGAGAACAGTAGTAAGTATTTTAATAGTAATGATAATTCGAGTAGTCATTCAATCCCATTCCCAACCCACCGGGAATCCCATGCCTTGGAAAGAGTGTGAACTCACCTCGGTTGCTCGGTTTGACTCTCAAATATAGCTAACAGTCAAGGTCAGTCAATCACGTCCTAGTATGATTACCAGTTAGTCATTTAGTGATTTTTAAATAGAGCACAAAGTTCCTACACGTATTTATCACATAACATGCATCACTTTAACGGTTTATGCCCATATAAGTTTCCCATCCATTCCCCACTCATAGACAAACATACAACATTGCACATAACACATATAACATATTACATCATTCGCAGATAACATACCCGACATTTAGACATGCAAATTACAACCTATGTCATTTCAGCATTAATATTCAAAACCGGACTGTTTTCGGGGATTTTAATAAAATAGTTAACTTGTTTCAAAAATTCCCAAATTTTTACAAAAGGTCTTAAACGATCCAAATATTATTGTGAAAAAATATCGGGATCCAATTAATCACCAATATTTTATAAAAATTTATTATCCGGGCTGAACTCAGATTTATCTTTTTGTGACTACAGTCCACGGAATAATTTATTTAAAATTCATCGAGAGTCTGATTTACAAAATTCCAGTGGGGTAATTACAAATACATCAGTTTTCATCTTCTGAACAAATTTCATGAGCTGATTCATTATAGATTTCCAGTTATGACTAAAAACATAACACCTATTTTCAGCAGCAAAAATGCAGCTTAAGCTGCTGTTAAAAATGACCCTTTAAAAATAGTAAACGAAGTCCAAAAATTATGATTCCAGTTCCATTAGAACCGTATTTCATAATACATAAATCTAGAGTTAAGAAAATACATTTTCTGCTTTGTTAAGGTTCGGTTACAGCCAACTGAAGTGGGCTGTAATCGCTAAACAGCTTTCTGTTTTTCAGCTTTTACATTCTAATGCGAGTTACATTGGTTCCGTTAACATGCAATATGATCAACAACATTTCTAGTAATCAATATTAACAAGTAATCAGCAAGAAATCAGTAACATCCCAAGACAACATCATACTAACATAATTACATCATGTTTCATCTTCTTGTTTAAACCCTTTTTAGTGTTCGCGTAGATCTAACATATTACATCTTTTAATCATGAAACAAGATGAACAAAGGTGACATAAGGAACTTACTACTAGCTTAAAGCTAGGGATGATTCTTGTGATGAAAATGTAGAGAGGAGGTTATGAAAAAGACTAGAACAAAGGTCCTTTGAAAGTCCTTCAACTTGCAACCTCCATGGATCAACCTTGAAGCTTTGAATGGAACTTGTTAGTAGAGAAGATGAAGATGTGAGAGTGATGGTGGTGGTGGCGATTTTGTGCAGCCAAGAGGGAGAGGGAGAGTGGAGAAGATGAAGTGAACTTGTAGTGAAATGATGAGATAAATCTTATAGCCCAACCTATATGTAATGATGGTGATTTCTTGGCAAGAGCATCAAATAAGGAGGTCCAATCAAATGAAAAGGAAATATTTACTAGGGATTTAGTGATGATTATGGTGGGGCCCCTCTTGGGGACGGTTTGCACATGGGGGGGGGGTTATGTGTAACATTTGATGGATAGTTGATAATCATTAGTTCAAGTTCAAGTAATAGTTACATATATTAGTTAGTATATTTCTAGTGGGTGTTATGATACACGGGGACCATAACTAGCCAAAAATACTTAAATAATGTGTTTGACAAATATTTGGTGTCCCGGGTAATGTCCGGTTGTTCGGTTGGATACTGTTCTGTTAAGTTGTTTAATTGTTCCGTGAGGCGTCTTATACATATATTTTTGTAACGAAATTTATTCCTAACACATAGGAAAAACATACCG
This sequence comes from Helianthus tuberosus, assembly GCA_030545235.1. Classification (NCBI taxonomy): domain Eukaryota; kingdom Viridiplantae; phylum Streptophyta; class Magnoliopsida; order Asterales; family Asteraceae; genus Helianthus; species Helianthus tuberosus. The sequence goes on from JARYGA010016030.1 coordinate 90,730, forward strand.
GACTATTTAGTAACCTTTTTGTATGCTAGCACGCACATGTAAGTATAACACAGTAATCAGAGAGCAGTTAAATGATTCAGCACAGTCATCAAGTACTTTTATTATCATTAATAAACTATACGGTTACATGGAATTTCGAGGGTTGTCACATTCTCCCCCTGTTAAGAAAATTTCATCCCGAAATTTAGTGCGTAGTTACTGAGGAAGCTAGTTAAGTTGCGGTGTTTACTGGTTTTTCCTGGGGTGTCACATCATCCCCCCCATTGATTTGGAATTTCGTCCCGAAATTCTGCAGTAGCTTCAGTCTGAGTAATGGTTGCGCTTTTCTTAAACAGCTGGGGATACTTGAGTTTCATTTGGTCTTCTCGTTCCTAGGTATACTCTGGGCCACGACGGGCATTCCAACGAACTCGGACAAGAGGTATCTTGGTACGCTTGAGGATCTTAACATCTCGATCTGTAATATCTATTGGTTCCTCGACGAATCGCAGCTGGTCGTCGATTGTGAGTTCCTTGAGAGGAACTATGAGGGTCTCATCTGACAGACACTTCTTCAGATTTGACACGTGGAATACGTTGTGAACTGCACTGAGTTCTGTTGGTAGATCCAGTTTGTAGGCCACTTTGCCTATTTTCTCTATGATTTCGAACGGTCCGATATATCGCGGATTGAGTTTGCCCCTTTTGCCAAAACGGACTACACCTTTCCAAGGTGAGACTTTGAGTAGCACTCGATCCCCAACTTGGAACTCGAGTGGCTTTCTTCCCTTATCAGCATAGCTTTTCTGACGGTCACGTGCTGCCGCCATTCGTTGTCGTATCTGGGCAATTCTTTCTGTTGTATCAACTATGAGTTCTGGACCCGTGATCTGACTGTCACCCACCTCTGCCCAACAAAGAGGTGATCGGTATTTACGCCCGTACAATGCCTCAAACGGAGCGGCTTGGATGCTGGTGTGGTAGCTATTGTCATACGAAAACTCCACTAACGGGAGATGTTTTTCCCAGCCGTTGCCGAAATCAATTACACATGCCCGAAGCATGTCTTCTAGGGTTTGGATGGTATGTTCAGATTGCCCATCTGTCTGTGGATGATAAGCGATGCTCATATCTAAACGTGAGCCAAAAGACTTGTGCATGGCTTGCCGCAGTTCAGAAGTAAAACGCGCGTCACGATCAGAAATGATGGAGGTTGGCACTCCGTGCCTTGATACCACTTCCTTTAGGTAAATGTCTGCAAGAGTAGAAAAGTTATCCGTTTCCTTGATAGCCAGAAAATGTGCAGACTTGGTCAGTCGATCTACGATCACCCAAATGGTATCGTTTCCGCGTTGAGATCTGGGCAGACCACTAACAAAATCCATGGAAATTTGCTCCCATTTCCATTGTGGCATCTCTGGTTGTTGGAGTAGACCTGAGGGTTTCTTATATTCAGTCTTGACTCTCGCACAATTTAGACATTTGCTAACGTAGGATGCTATGTGGGCTTTCATACCAGGCCACCAATATGTAGTTCTGAGATCGTGGTACATCTTATCCGAACCAGGGTGTACCGAATAACGAGATTTGTGCGCTTCGTCCATCACAAGCTAGTGTAAGTTTCCGTAAAGTGGAACCCAGATGCGTCCGTTAACATAGTAGGCGTCGTCTTCCTTTCGTTCTAGCCGCTGCCTCGATCCTCGTAAGGACTCAGCCCTGATGTTCTCTGCTTTCAATGCTTCAACCTGAGCATCACGAATTTGGGCAGGAAGACTAGATTAGATGGTAAGCTGTAATGCACGTACACGCTTAGGTATAGTATCCTTTCGACTAAGGGCGTCAGCCACAACACTGGCTTTGCCAGGATGATACTTGATCGCACATTCATAATCCTTCAAGAACTCGACCCATCGACGTTGTCGCATGTTTAACTCCTTTTGCTTGAAGATATGCTCGAGACTCCTGTGATCGGTGTAAATGGTGCACTTGGTACCGTACAGGTAATGTCTCCATATCTTAAGCGCGAAAACAACTGCTCCCAGTTCCAAGTCGTGCGTAGTGTAGTTCCTTTCGTGAACCTTAAGTTGGCACGATGCGTAGGCAATGACCTTTTCACGTTGCATTAACACGTAACCTAGTCCTTGGATGGAAGCGTCACAATAAACCACAAAATCATCTGTGCCTTCAGGCAATGAGAGGATAGGTGTGCTACAAAGTCTGTCTTTTAAGTGCTGAAATGCGGACTCCTGTGCATCTCCCCAACGGTAGATGACACCCTTCTGAGTCAGTGAAGTGAGAGGTTGCGCAATCCTTGAGAAATTCTCTTATAAATCGTCTGTAGTAGCCCGCCAGACCCAAGAATTGGCGGATTTCTGTTGGTGTGCGTGGTGCAGGCCAGTTCTTGATCGAGTCAACCTTGGATGGATCAACATGAATCCCATCCTTATTTACTACGTGGCCTAGAAAGTGGACTTCGCGAAGCCAGAAGTCACATTTCGAAAACTTGGCATACAGTTGCTCTGCTTGAAGAAGTTCCAAAATGAGCCTCAGATGTTGCTCGTGTTCCTCCTAACTCTTAGAATAGATCAGGATATCGTCGATGAAAGCAATAACGAACTTATCCAGTTAAGGTTTGCATACTCGGTTCATGAGATCCATGAAGACTGCGGGTTCATTCGTCAATCCGAAAGGCATAACCAGAAACTCGTAATGGCCGTAGCGAGTTCTGAATGCTGTTTTAGAGACGTCCTCATCTCGGACTCTCAGCTGATGGTACCCTGATCTCAAATCAATCTTAGAGTAATAGCTCGACCCTTGCAGCTGGTCGAATAGGTCATCAATACGTGGGAGAGGATAGCGATTCTTTACGGTCACCTTGTTGAGTTCGCGGTAATCTATGCACATACGGAAGGTACCGTCCTTCTTCTTCACGAATAGTACTGGAGCTCCCCAGGGCGAAGAGATAGGACGAATAAAACCTTTTTCCAAAAGTTCTTGTAATTGCTTGGACAGTTCTTCGAGTTCGGTTGGGGCTAAGCGATAAGGTGCTCGAGCTATGGGCGCTGCTCCGGGGGCTAGCTCGATTTGAAATTCAACTTGGCGATGAGGCGGAAGACCAGGTAATTCCTCAGGAAATACCTCAGGAAAATCACGCACAATAGGAATGTCTTCAACTCTCTTCTCTTCCGTTGACGTGTCAGTAATGAGTGCTAAAATGGCAGTGTGGTCCTTTCGCAAACACTTCTGGGCCTTTAGGAAAGAGATGATGCCTACGACTGCACCACTCTTGTCGCCTTAGATCACGAGGGGTTCTTTACCAGAACGAGGAATGCGGATGTTGGTGCACTACATCTGTCGACTTCGTCTTGGATCGAGTCTTAGTTTTAGATTGTTAGATCAGGGCACGTTTTACGAGAAAATAGGATAGCATATAGGTCTAAACTGTCAGGTTCGCTTATATGGACATAGGAGGTCCGCTTATGTGTCAGGTCCGCTTGTATGGACATAGGAGGTCCGCTTATGTGTCAGGTTTGCTTATGTGTACATGTCCGTATGTGGGAACCTACCTACACTATAAATACCACTTGAGCGAACTCATTTGTAACTTTGTCAAATTTCATACCGAAGTGCTGCCGGTGTGAAGAACGAGCTGTAAACATTGTCAAATCAATAAAATCAGTAGATTAAGTGAATTGCAAGCTGTCTCTACCTTCGTTTCTTGTTATTCCGCACCTGAAACGTAGTTGAACGCCTCTAAATGACTCATTCGGGTCAGATCACGATCCTACAATTGGTATCAGAGCTTCAGGAGGAGGAGTTCTGCAGAGAATAGCTGGAATTCATCATCATTTCTTACTTCTACATCTTCTATTTTCAGTTCAGAAAGTTGTACCGGTCAGAATTGGGTCAAAATTGCACAGATTGCGTGTTATTGGACTTTGATAAACCCTTGAAAGTTTCAGACTGAAATACGGACTAAAAATGGGTGAAATCATCTTCAGACTTGGTTCCGCTTATTCGGACATTTGAGTAGATCCGCTTATTTGACAGCTTCAAGTCCGCTTATTCGGACATATTTTGATCAGGTCCGCTCCAAACTGCATCAGGTCCGCTCCAAACTGCATCAGGTCCGCTCCAAATTTCATTAAGGTCCGCTCCAAAGACACTAGGTCAGTAGGTCCGCTCATTTGTCACTTTATCAGTAGTTCCGCTCATCTGGTCAACCTGGTCTGCTTTTAGTGACAAAGTTCAGTAGATCCGCTTATTTGGTCATCAGTAGATCCGCATTAATTGTGAAATCTGACTTTGCATGTGAATTGTCGGTTTTTAAAAGCATTCAAGGGTATGTGTTGATTGTGTTGTTCGAGATATTCAAGGTCCAATAAAATCAAGTTTGTACTAAAAGTTGTCGGCAGTTTGTTGTCTAAGTGGATGTGTGTCAGTTGGTCATGTGAGTAATTTGGTCAAGGTTTAAATGTGATAAATATTTTACATCAGTCCACTACATACATTTCAAGGTCCAATCAGATTAAAACAAGTTTGCGGTCCAATCAGCAATTTGTGTGAATATATGTTGTTTTCGGCCCAAGTCATAGTGTCAGCCCATGTTATATCATCTTGTTTGTGGCCCAAAGGGTTGACGGGATATTGAAGTTTGAGACCCATTCATTCAGCGATTTCACTTCTACAACTTTAAAACAAATCCGCAAGTTTTCGACACGAGTCTTAGATTGATTTCATTCAGCTCATTTAAACTGATCGTTTGCTTGTTTTAAGTCAGGTGATTCGAGGTGATTTGTATACCAGCTCGTTGAAAGAACAGTTTGTGATTTCTTGAAAAGAAACATGGATACCGAGTTCTACAATGCATTTGCAACACCGTCTGGTCCAAGCACTATTGCTCAGAATATGAATTTGGAAAACGAAACGGGAACCACCCAAAAGCCCCCGAAATTGATGAGCATTGAAGAATACTATGGGTGGAAAGACAGATTCGAGAACTGGGTTCAGGCAAACCATCTTAGGTCATGGGAATGTATACTAAAGAAATATGTTTTGCCACAGACTGATTTGAAAGTTGACAAAAAGATATCTGAATTCAGTAATGAAGAACGTGATATGTATAGAGCTGAAAAGATGATTAGTCTGCTTCAGCAAGCTATCAAGGAAGACATTTTCATTCTGCTACAGCATGACAAAACTGCAAAGTCAATCTGGGATGCACTTAAAGTCAAATTTGAGGGTAGCGAGAATATGATTAAAAGCAAGAAGGCACTGTTAAAGAAAGAGTTTGATCTGTTCAGCAGTCTACCGGGTGAAGACACAAAGAAGCTGATTGAAAGATATTGTCACCTTGTGCGATCTATGTCAATGCTTAGTATAAAAAAGGAGTCTGAAGAGTGGGTAGACAAATTAGCTGATGCGTTACCACAAAAAGAGTGGGGAACTTATTTGATGATCCTGAAAAACACAGGGGTTTATGATGGGTTAACAATTGGTCAGTTTATCGAAAAGATTGAGGGTCAAGATTTGGAACAGCAGAAGATCGCGAGGATGAACAGTCCAAGTGGTCAACAGGACGTAAAGATGTATTACAAAGGTAGTATTCCGGTTCCAGAATCTGAGAGAAGCCTGAAAATCCAGACTGCGTTTAGTGCTGGAGATTCATCGGAAAAAGCTGATCAAAGTTCAAACAAAAGCAGCAGTAGTTTTTCATTATATCCGAGTGTCAATCCAAAGAGTTCATCAGAAAGCTTTCAGTCTCAAAGCACAAAGACAGGAAATGGTTATGTGATTCAGTGCAACATCGCTTTAAATCTTCCAGAAGGTCAAAGTTTTTCAGAAGACACTGCTAAAGATCACATGGCTTTACTTGGTTCTGTGTTGTTATCTTATGAGGGTCTAGTGGCTGGTCGAATCGGAAATCCCATGCTCACCAAAGAGGATTACGATCAAATAGACGCAGAAGATATGGAACTGATGGATATCAAATGGTGTCTAGCTAGTGTTCTTAGACGTGCTGAAAAGTTCAAAACGATTACCGGGAGAAATGACTTTCTTGATGCTCATGTATCTACTTTAGGTTTTGTTAAATCTAAAGTTACTTGTTTTCGTTGCAGGGAGAAAGGCCATTTCAAGCGGGAGTGCAAGAACAGGGAAGCTAGTGGCGCTCAGAATCCATTCGGAAAAGACGATTACTATCGGAAAGCCATTTATCAGCAAGTTGGTCAATCACAAGACTCACAAACGGCTCATGGTAGAAGAATCGAGGATTCAAAAAGAGCGTGTGTGGTGGATTTTGACTGGAGTAATTATATCTCTTCTGATAGCAAAGCTTGTATAGTTGATCAAGATGATGAGAGACTACCTGAAGGCTTCAGTTGGAATATGTTTGCAGATGAGAATGGGAATTTTAAAGCTTTCATTGCTAAGATTGTCAGAGAACCAGACATGTTTGCCACGTGGATGAAGTCTATTGGTGAGACTGTGAAGAGTGTGAAAGAAGAGTCTGTTGTTTCTGATGAAAGTTCATTAAGTGCTGATGAAAGTTCACAGAGGTCAGATGAGAATGTACAAAACGATGTTAGATCAGAAAAAGAAGTTGTTTTTGATCAAACACCAGTTGATTCTGGTTTATCAGATGCTAGTTCTGAGAAATCTGTACAGTTTGATCAGTCATCAGTTGATAGTAGAAGTGATGTTGAGGAAGAAAAACATATCAATATTGCAAAATCTCATCTTTCTCCTGAAAGTTTTCATTTCTATTTTGCAGAACGCTTGGAGAAACTGAAGGAGAAAAGAGCTGCTAAAGAACAACAAAAGAAATCTGAAGATGATGTTCAAAATGTTGAAAGTGTTGCTGAGAAGATTACTGAAGTTGAGAAAGTAATTGAAGCTGAGAAGGTGAAAGAAGAAGAAAAAGTGATAGAAGTGGTGAAAACAATCGAAGTTGAAAAGATTGTTGAAGTTGTCAAGCCTTGCACGAAGTGTTTGGAAGCATGCAAGGAATGTGTAGCAAAAGATGACATAATTGCTGAATATGAGAAGAAGAAAGAGCAGTTACTGTTCAACCTCAATTATGTAAAAGAATCTTATGATGTCTTGAACAAAACAGTAACTGGTCTCCAAAAGACAAACTCAGAGAGAGAACAAGCACTTACGATGATGAATGCTGTGATGATGACAAAGCAGAAAGCAATCAACTTTTACATCGAAGAGAGTGCTAAATGGAAGCAAGAGTTGGAGACAGAAAAGATCGAGAATGAGAGAATTAGACGTTTATTGCAAAGTTATTCTAATTCTGATTATCTCATCGATCGTATTTAACCAACTGTTGCAGGTATGGAAGCTTTTCAAGATGAGAAGCCAAAGAAGAAAGATAGTGGTAAGAAACCGACTGTTAGCTATAACAAGTGTCCACCTCCAATTTGGGAAGGGTATTCTCCTAGAAAACCAAATGAGGAGCAACTTGAAAAAGCAGTCAATATAAAGCTAAAAAACGACACAACTAACGTTTTACCAGATAACATTGAAGTCACGTTTACCTCGTCCGATACTGATCATGAGTCTGAGTTAATCAAAAAGGTGGTCGATCAGGTGTTGGATACTGAGGAGGAGTCTGAGTCAAAGTCCGAGTCTGGGTGTTCAAGTTCGTCAGTCAAAAGTTCGAGTTCGTCGGTCAACAGTTCCAAGTCGTCGGTTAAACGGTCTTATAATAAAGAATTTTTGTTATCGAAAGCAAATTTGGATGATGAAACATTTAAAGTAGCATACACTTTAAATGATTCGGACAAATTATATTCTGACAAAGAGTTTCCAATAAGAGGTGTTAAAACTGAAATGATTAAAAAGGTTTTCAAACTAACAGATATTAACATTTCTGAAATAAAAGATACTAATCTTTCTGAAAATCCAAGAACTTACACCTCAAGAGTGCAACAAAGATTAAACAAGAAAAAGGGTTACAGTTCTGGTTCTAGTATTCATTAAAAACCAAACCGTAACTGTAATTTCAAAAAGAAAGGATTAGGATTTATTCCACCAGAAAATCATAAAAATTTGAAAAATTCTAAAACAAAAACAGAATTTGTGTCAGGTGGAAGTGCAGAAGAGGAACAGAAGAAACCATTCTGGAGACAGTCAAATCAAGAATTTCTCGCTGAAAAGAAAAAGAATGGAACTGAAGTGTTTTATCAAAGAGAGACTCGTACCTGTTACAAGTGCAATGAAGCTGGTCACATTGCATGGAACTGCCAGAAAAATGCCAAGTCAAAATAGGGAGTTTTTAACAAGTTGAAAGGAAAAGTTGTTGATAGTGAACCACCAACCGACAGACTTAAAATTTTTAAAAATTCAATTTATGAGGTTGGTGAGTGTTCTAAAAAGAATTTTTATAAAAAGAAAGAGAATGACAATCAAGTGTGGGTTGTTAAGAAAGTTGATGAGAACGTCGGCGATGAATCTGGTTCCACAAAGCCAGAAGAGCCACAGGATGAGATGAAAATTTCAGTGAATGATGATGAGTTTCCATCACTGAAATTTGAAGAAGTTAAACAGAAAGTTGGCAAGGTTGATATCTCGAATCAGTTTTACAACGAGAAAACTAAGTTTGATGTCGAGAAAACATTTAATGGAAGTGTTAAGAAAATTTTTGGGAAAATGTTGAATGGGAAAGTTAAGGGGGTTAAAGATTTTTATGCAACTAAAAAGGCAACATACAACCCTACTGCGCAAGAGTTGAAAGCCATCAAGTCTGAAAAGACTTGGATGGAAGTTTGTTTCCCGTAAAGTCTTAGGACTATGCCGGAGATCCCAAGTTTGTAATCGTGGATCAGGAATCGGCATTTTTCTTAGTAATTGATTGTGTGATTGAATCTTATAAAAGTTAAATTTTACAGGATAAGTGTGACTGTGCCGGAGCTTCCAGGTTGGTAAGTGTGAAGCAGGAATCGGCATCTTGATTGGTAAAATGGTTTGTGTAGATGATTTATTCCTACATGTGATTAAATGTTTTGGATATTCTTACAAGTGGTAAGAGGTTGATTCTGACAAAGTGATTACTCAAGGTCATTAGTTCGAACTTGATGTAATCCACATATAAGAGATTGAATGGACAAAATGATGAACCAAACCCCTAACTTTGCAAGTGGTAAAACCAACAAAACTTATTTTTCGAAAAAATCATTCTGATTAAAACAAACTTAAGTGTTTTGAAATCATTATGAGAAAATAGTTTTGTGAAAGGGGGAGTTCTGATTGTTTATGTCAAGTGGATGCCGATTTGAAGCGATTTGATATCAGTTGTCAAGTTTCTGTACAGTTTGATTTCAAATTTTACTTTAAATGTGTTTGCATTTTAGGGGGAGTAGATATATTTTTCAGAAAATCCAAAAACATTAGAAAATTTGAAAATGTCAAAAACATGATAAAATCAAAAATAAGTTTTAGTGTCAAAGAAGAGGAAATGATAGTACATCAGTAGACAGTCACAATATGCTAAAGAATTGTAATGTTTAAATAGCGTTAAACAGTCTCACTGATGATATGCCGATAGGTTTTTACACATTTAGTAAGCTTTTTCGGGATATAAACATAAATTTAAACTTGCTTAATTTGTGGGGAACACTACTTGGATATATAGGTAACCCCTGAAATCTCGTTTGAAAGGTCCCTCTTTCTGAGATACTAGGTCTTTATGCTCAGTGATATCTGGGGTATTATCCCGGGACTTCTGCTGAAAGGAATTTCTGACCTAGTCCCCGGAGAATACTTTCCGCATGCTTGAAAAATAGCGCAGCCCTCAGCAAATTGATGAAACAATAAAATTGATAGTCATTGCTGTTGTAATCAAAATATCCTCTAAAGGGGACCAACCGAAAGTCAAAGCCGTTATCTCTCTGCGTATCGAAAGATCGACCTGAGCTCTAACGGCCCTCGCACTATAATTTATTCCCCTGACAGATATCATCTGTGGTATACTCACCTGTAAGACTGAATATTGGGATCTGGATACGGGAGTATATTCAAGAGGTGGGACACATGAATGAGTTTAAGTTCTTAAAACACCTAACTCCTATCCTGAATCAGTTGAAATTTGTGTGAGAATTTAAGTGGATCAGTATATTGGCAATCTAAGTGAATTGTTTAATTCTTAATGTGTAACTAAGCTCAACGGTACTCGTGACTTGTTTTAAACTGATATGATCCTCTTAGTCAAAACTCACAAAAATATTGTCTGTAAATATTTCTTTACTGCATTTCTTTACATTTAAAAAATCCAAAAAGATTTTCGGTGTGTTTTAACATAAATTTTTTAAAAAGTCAAAAAGATTTTCGACAACTGATGTTGGAAAGCTGATTTTCAAAATTCCGAGTGCTAAACATGATGACATTGTTATGAGGGGGAGGGTGTTTTAAAATGTCAAAATGTATTTTCTAAATCAACAAGTGGTTCATCATGAGTTTGTGATCTGAGGGAGAGTGATTGTTGATGTTTATGTTTATAAGAGGGAGTCATCTGATTATATCAGAATGTTGGTGCATTTAAATTGTTAAATTTAGAAATTTATTTCTGGGTTAAGAATGTGCAGGTCTAGCCAAGTTTCGATTCTGGAAATTGAAGATTCTATAGAGTGCCAGGTTTAAGATTCTGAAGACAAAGAAAGCCAGACAAAGATCCTGAAGTAGATGTTGCTGAAGAACAAAGAAATGCCAGCAAATCGTTAGGGGGAGTCTGAAGATTTTCAAGTTAAAGAGAGTCTGTTGAAGAAGATAGAGAGAGAAAAGCCCAGAGACTGATCAAGACTGAAGATGTGAAGATACAGCATTGTCGTGACTCGATAGTCGACTCGTCAACATCTGAGGGGGAGTCTGTTGGTGCACTACATCTGTCGACTTCGTCTTGGATCGAGTCTTAGTTTTAGATTGTTAGATCAGGGCATGTTTTACGAGAAAATAGGATAGCATATAGGTCTAAACTGTCAGGTTCGCTTATATGGTCATAGGAGGTCCGCTTATGTGTCAGGTCCGCTTATATGGACATAGGAGGTCCGCTTATGTGTCAGGTTCGCTTATGTGTACATGTCCGTATGTGGGAACCTACCTACACTATAAATACCACATGAGCGAACTCATTTGTAACTTTGTCAAATTTCATACCGAAGTGCTGCCGGTGTGAAGAACGAGCTGTAAACATTGTCAAATCAATAAAATCAGTAGATTAAGTGAATTGCAAGCTGTCGCTACCTTCGTTTCTTGTTATTCCGCACCTAAAACGTAGTTGAACGCCTCTGAATGACTCATTCGGGTCAGATCACGATCCTACAGCGGACAATCTTCTCGTTGCAAAGAATTTCCGCTTGCTGATGGGATAACCAATCCATCCCAATAACAACGTCGAAACTACCAAGTACGATAGGAATAAGATCGATAGAGAGGGTCTGACCAGCTAAGACAAGGTCACAACCCTTAACTATGTGCGTGGCCTCGAGACTTTTACCGTTTGCTAGCTCTACCGTGTGTTTGGTGTTCAAAAGTGTTGGAGTGTGCTTAAGCATTTGGCTAACTTTTAAGGACACATAACTAGTATCGGCACCCGAATCGAATAAAATAGTAACAAAGAAACCATCCAGAAGAAACTTACACATCACTACGTTGCCATCATTGTTTCCCCCATTGTTGCCCCCATTATTGTTCTTGT